>CAUYPK010087560.1:0-26662 GCA_963574355.1 Loris lydekkerianus | reverse complement strand
ATGGAGACTTTACCTCCTTCATGTTTACATGGATGGAGCTGGAACATATTCTTCTTAGCAAAGTATCTCAGGAATGGAAGAAAAAGTATCCAATGTACTCAGCCCTACTATGAAGCTAAACTATAGCTTTCACATGAAGGCTATAACCCAATTATAGCACAAGACTATGGGGAAAGGGCCAAGGAAGGGGAAGGGAGGGGGGAGGTTTTAGTGAAGGGAGGGTAATGGGTGGGGCCACATGTATGGTTCATCCTAGAATGGGTACAGGCAATTGCACTAATGTACACAGCTATGATTTAACAATAAAAAAAAATAAAATTAAATAAAATTAAAAATTTTAAAAAAAATTAAAAAAAAAGAAAGAAAGAAAGGCAAGTTAGTGAAAAGAAGTCCTCTAGCATGGAAAACTGTCAGAATCACATATGTCAATGACCTGAAATCGTCTTGTATTAAACCAACATTTAAAAAGGTTTTCTTTAATATTTTAAATGTTTTTCCTTCTCCTTTCTCTTCTGCCTAAAAAGTTTTTTTAAATCAACTTGTTAGTTTGTCTATTGTATTTAATCCACTAACCTAGACAATTACAATAACGTAATTAGAAATTGAAAACAACATTTTCTAAGTATCTGTTGCTTCTGTCCTGAAGCACTGTGAGGACACCCTCCCTGGAGAGCCTTCCCCCTGAAACAGGGCTGCCTGTCACATGACGCCAGGGCAGCCAGCAGCTGCTGTCTCTCAAGTCTTCGCTTTCTCCTTCCTCGCGGTGACTATAATTATGCTTCCACTGTGGGAGTCACACGATGGAAGAGGAGCAGGTCCCATCACACCTCCACGTTACATAATCACCCGGCCCCAAGGGAACAGCCCAGCTCCTCCGAGCAGCACCCACAGAGACAGGGCTTCAGACCGAAATAGGAGCTCTGCTCCGAGCAGCAGAGAGGACACGACTCCCCTTACGATGCTCAGAAACGGCGATGCAGCCCACGAAACCGCGCTTTCCCACAGCACTCACAGAAGTCACACCTCAGTGGTTAAGCGCTAGAGGTAGGGCCAAGACATAGCCAACAGCCCAGCAGTTGCCATGGCAACAGCAATAGGATCATGAAAGGTTTCCAGAAGCAGGTCTGTCTCCAGAGTTTATAGGGCAGCCATACGTTGTTTTGCACATGCTGAAGGAAGACAGCCCCGGTCTGCCTTCTGACACCCTCTGTCCATCTCCATTAAGATTATCAGGTGGAATTACAGGCAGGCCAGTTGGTTGAGTGCCGACCTGGGTTTTCAAGGCAGTCTGTGACAAAGAAGGCATGAGCACTGGCTTCCCAGCTGTGAGGGCTGTGCGGGGTGATGTGTGCTTTGCCTGGTGGGCTAGAATTGCTGGTTCTACTGTAACTGTGACCAGTCTCCAACTGCAGAGCAACGGGTCAGCAGCAAAACTGATTACTACAATTACTACAGTGGAAGTATTACTCGAAAGTACTAAGAGCTAATCCAGGTGCCACAGGGAATGTTCTTTGACTCTGAATTTATTTCAGGAGAAGTAACAAGAGGGTATTTCTTTTTCTCTTTATTCCTGTGATGGTTCATCTTCTGTGTCAACTTGAGCCAGCCATGGGTTGTTGGATTAAACATTGCTCCCGGATTAAACATTGCTCCTGGGCGTGTCTTGAGGCTGTTTCCAGATGAGGTCAGTGTTTGGATCAGAGGACCCCGTAGACTACCCTTCCCAGGGTGGGTGGGCATCACCGGCCCCTTGAAAGCATGAACAGAACAAAGGCAGAAGGGAGGATTCACCCTTTTCTGCCAGCCTTACTGCTTACGCTGGGACTGGGATTCACATCATCAGCTTCTCTGGTTCCTGGGCCTTGGGACTCAGACTGAATAACACCCCTGGCTTTCCTCAGGCTCCAGCTTACAAACAGCAGACCGTGCGAGTTCTCGGCCTCCATAATCACATGTACCACTTCCTCCACTAACTGTGTGCGTGTGTCTCCGTCTCCTGTTGATCCTGTTTCTCTGGAGAAGCCTGGTTACACAATCCTCTCTGTGTAAATTTGCAGAGGAAGGAAGTCAGGCTCTGCTTGCAAATGTCACCCCTTCCCTGAGACAAGTGGTGGCATCTCCAGATGTGGGTTCATTCTCTAGATAAATTCCACCTTTCCCTCACTGAAGAGAGATCAAGGTACCATTTTTTATTGTGGTAAAATATACATAACTTAAAATTTACCATTTTAACCGTTTATAAATGTGTAGGCCAGCAATATTAGGTGCCCACACAATGTCGTATGACTCTGCCCAGTATCCGGCTCCAGCACTTCCTCGTCATTCCAAACTGAAACTCTGTGCCCTTTAATATGCATAATAACTCCTATTCCTCCCTCCTGGCAACCACTGTTCTATTTTCTGTGTCTATGAATTTGACTATTCTGCATACGGCATATAAGAGGAATTATACAATATTGCATGACTGGTTTACTTCACTTAGCACATAATGTCTTCAGGGTTCATTCATGTCGTAGTGTGTGTTAGAATTTTATTCTAATGTAAGGCTGAGTACTCATCTATGCCTCATTTTGTTTATTTGTGTACCTGTTAGTGGACATTTGGGTTATTTTTACCTTTTGGCTATTGTGAGTAATGTCACGATGAATGCCGTACACAGGTGTCTGAGTCCCTGCTTTCAACCCTACTGGGCATTAAAAGCCTGTCACACCTATTTGGCATAGTGTACACTATCCTAGGATTCCTATTATACTAGGAAAGGAATTATTGGGTCATGTGGTAATCTGAGGCATCACTGGACCTTTCTTTCCTTTTCTTGTTTTTTAGCATCTTTTAAAAGATGTTTTTAAATTTCAGAATATTAGGGGGTACACAAGCTTTATTTACATACTTTGTTTTTGTACAGACTGAGTCAGTTATAAGTGTGCCCTTCACCAAGATAGTGTGTACTGTACCAAATAGGTATGACTGCCTTTTCTTCACAGTGGCTGTGTGATTATATATTCCCACCAAGTTTCCTATCTTAATGCCTTTGATAAAGTATAAACCTCTATGTCACTTGCCCAGATTCCAAGGTGCTGGGGAAGATGGCCAATAGACCAATCCTGGGAATCAAATACATTTCTCTGATGTTACCCTGAACTCCTGATTAATTAAAGCCAGTATACACCAGTCGAATGGCTACTCTGAGCCAGCCACATGGCAGGCGTTGAAGATACAAAGAACTCACAGCCTGGTGAGGCAGACAGACGTTTACATGCAAAAGTGGTGTGACCAATCCAACATGGAGGTACAAGGCAATAAGAGGGCAGCAAAAGTTTTGCAGTAGGGATGAGGTTAGGTCTTTAATGATGAACAAGATTTTGCCAGGTGGGAGGAAGAAACACAGGCCAAGCGGGGAATAGTAAATATAAAGAAGATCCACAGGAACATGGCCCTCTCAGGGAACTGCCTATGGATCGGCATTGGCCATAGCTTGCTGCCTGGTTTCTGGCCAATGGTGTCCCTCAGATACCCTGTGGGCAGAGGAGGAAGGCATGCACACGTGCTAGCATGCGTTCATACATGGGCTCAGATCTGAGGGTAGGAAGTGGTGCAATTCACAGGGTGGTCTCTGGAGTCCTGTGACTTGTGGTCAAATGCAGGAGCCCAGAGGTGCTGAGTCGGGAATGTGACTGCAGGGTGACCTCTGACTCCTTGCGGCACTGAGGTGGTTGTTACCAAACAAAATTTTAAGGCTGTTGAAGATAGGAAATATGACCCATTTAGAACTTCAGAAAAATCTATTCCTGATTGATCTAATTTCAGCAATATGGCAGACTAAGAAACTTGAAAACCCGCCACGGCGAGTCCCAGAAAGGGTTTACAAAATACAATAAAAATTATTTTAAGTGCAATAGCCAAATTCATATACACCCCAAATAGGAACATCACCAAATGTCAGAAAATAGGTCACTGGAAGCCAGAGCAGTAATGTGAAACCACAGGCCAGGTTGTTTCAGGCAGAGGGTGCAGGATGGGTGGAGAAGGGTAAGGGAAGGTTCACCAGGAGGAATCGGGAAGCCACCATCAGATTGTCAGGCACCTCTCTCAGTCCAAGGAGATGGTGGGTCAGGACATAGGTTTGAGTAACAATTAGCATCTTACTTGCCCTTGGGCAGCCAACCAAATATCTTAGGAACTCCAGCCAAGGAGCAAATTTCCATGACATGGAAGTGAAATGTGATTCCTTCCTGCCTGGGATCATGCATTTTATGTGACTCCTGATGTTGTGACAAATGAGCACATCTCATCAGGGACAAAATGGATGGGGAGGATTCTTTCCACCCTGATTAGAAGGGAAGAGGAACAACTGAAAAATAAATATTAGAATTCAACGATTGTTAATGTGGCTGGGCGTGGTGGCTCATGTCTGTAATCTCAGCACTCTGGGAGGCCAAAGTGGGAAGATCACTTGAGCTCTGGAACTCTAGACCATCCTAAGCAAGAACAAAACCCTGTCTCTACTAAAAATAGAAAAATTAGCTAGGTGTTGTGCTGAGCACCTGTAGTCTCAGCTACTTGGGAGGCTAAGGTGGGAGGGTCACTTGAGCCTTGGAGTTTGAGGTTGCTGTGAGCTAGACTGACACCACAGCACTCTACCCAAGGCAAAGAGTAAGACTCTGTCTCAAAAAAGAAAAGAATAAAACTGCTGTGAACATTTACTAGTGTATTAGTTTTCTATGCTTTATAACACATGACCATACTCTTAATGGCATAAACCATCACTAAGTGAAAGAAGTTTAGTCACAAAAGACTGCATATTATAGGATTTCATTTATATGAAATGTTCTGAAGAGGCAAATTTATAGACAGAAAGTGACTTAGCAGCTGGCTGGGGCTGAGCGCTGGGGAGTGACTGCCAACAGGTATGGAGTTTCTGAGGAGGTGAAGTGTTCTAACATCGATTGTGGTGATGCTTACAAACTCAGCACACACACTAAAAATCACTGAATTGTACACTTTAAATGAGTGAATTATGTGGTATGTGAATTATGTCTCAGTAAAAAACTATTAAAACATACAGACATGAACATATACATTTACCATGACGCAGCTTCCACAGGTCATGATCCCACAAACTGGTTACCAGGGCACTTCTCTTGCATCTTTCACGAGGCTGCAATGACGGTGTCATCTGGGCTGTATTCTTTTTGTTTTTTTAAAGACAGAGTTTTACCTTGTCACCCTTGGTAGAGTGCTGTGGCTTTATAGCTCACAGCAACCTCCAACTCCTGGGCTGAAGCAATTCTCCTGCCTCAGCCTCTTGAGTAGCTGGGACCATAGGCACCTGCCATAACGCCCAGCTATTTTTTTGTTGCACTTTGGCTGGGGCCAGGTTTGAACCCACCATCCTTGGTATATGGGGCCAGCACCCTGCCCATTGAGCAACAGGTGCTGCCCACCTGGGCTGTATTCTCATCTGGAGGCTCAACTGAGGTAGAATTTTCTTCCAATATCACTTGATTGTTGGCAGGATCCATTTTCTTGCATCTGTAGAACAGAAGGCTTCAGTTTCTTGTCATGCTAGAGACTATGCTCAGCTCCCAGGGGCCACCTGCATCTTGCCCATGAGCCCCCCCAGATGCAGCTGATAGCAGGCCACTTTCTTTGATAAAGTCAGTGAGAGCAGGAGTGATAGTTTGCTGCACAGGGTCTTAGCTAATGTACTATAATATAACATGATCTTTACCTTTGCCATATTTTATTGATTAGAAGTAGGTCACAGGTCCCTTTCAAACTCAAAAGGAGGGAATTTGAATACCAGAAGACAGGAATCACTGGGAGTCACCTTAGGGTCTGTCCACCAGTGGCCACCACTTGGATACAGATACTATGTGTTGCTACCTCCCAGGAGTGTCTTTGAAGAGAGTCCTGACAGATGCCAGAGCAGACTACTGACTTCCCGTACATCCTTGGTATACTATTGATAAGGTCTGTCCCACAGCCATTGCCTACAAATGTTTGGGAATACAAGATATGTTGATTTTTAATTTGTGTGCTTTATAAAAGTACTACCCAGTTATGGAAACATTCCAAACAGTAGAGATAGGTATAAACAGAAACTACGGAGTCTCCGTCTCCTTGATCATTCACAACCCCCCAGTCTAATTCCCAGAAGTCATCTTTGGAAAGCCTTTCTGGTACAAATTATCAAGACTATCATCATGTCAGCACACCAAGCAGAAACAAGAGCTGTCCTGAGGAAAGTCAGCTACTTAGTTTTCTGAGTACCCAGATGAAGATGAGCAGACAAGAGGTCGCTAAGGGGGCAGAAGACGTGAACACAGGGCATCTGCAGAGAGCAGGCTCCAGCCGCCCTGCAGTGTTGTGTGTGGCTCAGAGCAAAAGTTCAATGACAGGTTAAGAAGAGAATAAAACCAAAAGGATGACTAGAGGAAACAGGAAAGTTAGAAGGAATGAAATAAATTTACTCAGGAAAAAGGCTAGTAGATTATTTGGGAGGAAAGAGGAAAACTATTAATGTGAAAAACATAAAGTAAATAAAGGTCAAAAGTTAAAAAAAAAAGTCACAATGAAGGTTAAAGTCCAAACAAGGAACTACAAAAGTTAGATCTCATTTTTTTGAAGGACAAGTAAAGACCTGAGCTACCAATTCACAAAAAAAAAACACAGATGCCCTGTACATGTGAAAATGTAATAGTTTAATCACCCTTATAGCTAAAGAAATATTAATAAAAATCACAGACACTATTTCTTACCTGCTACATTGGTACAGTCTTACAAGTTTGGTAAAATCCATTGTAAATATGAGGAAAACACTTAGTCTCTCATGTGGTTGGTAGGAATATAAATTTCCATGACCAGTTTAGATGGCAATTTGACAATATCTATAAATGTTTTAAGTTAGTTGAATTAGCAATTCCATTTGTAAGAATTTATAAGTACATTTGCATGGTCCATAGGGTATATATGTGTCTCTGTATACGTGTGTGAATGTATCATACATCTTTGTATGCAAGCTAGATAGCTAGATATATAGGCACATAGATCAGCATTGATTATAATTGGGAAAATGTAGAGCAAACTGCATGGCTATCAAGTAGGAATTTGTTACATGAATAATTGTTATCCCTAGTGAAATGACTTATTCTCACAATATATGTCCATTTCCAGAAGACCTGAAATGATCTTCCCTTCGTTTTCCTCTTTCAGGAAGCCTTTTCAGAATAGTCCATGTCTTCATGCTGACTTATTTAGTAGACGCTAAGCTATTCCCCACTTTTTTCACTCACAATTTTCTATCCTGCAGTGACTGATCAATTGCATTATGGTCCCAGTTGATGACGCCTATGCATGCAGCCCTTTGCTTTGTAACTTGGTAGTTCCCACTCAATTCAATCTGGGTTTGGCCATGTGGCCTGTTTTGACCAATGAGAAAGTAGCAAACCGCACACACACAGAGACACCCCGCATGCTTGCCAAAAAGACTAGTCCAGTCATCCTAGCTTAGCAGTTCTCAATCTGTGGGTTGCGACCCACAGGACTGTATTAAAGGGCCGTAGCATTAGGAAGGTTGAGAACCACTGTCCTCGCTGAAGCTATTATAGCTAGGCAAATTGACAGCTAATTGCCAAGCCAGCAAGCAAGCCCCAGCTACGACCAAAGCACTGCCCAGCCACACCCAATTAAGATCAGCAGAACCACCCAATCAACATGTAGATTCATGGGAAATAATAAGTGGTTGTTGTTTTAAGCTACTGTATTTTATATTTGTTTGCTACATAGCAACAGCTAACTGATATACCTTCCAATGTACCTCTTTAAAAATATGTATATATTCTTGGGCTTATTAATTGATATTCACTGTCTATCTTTAAAAATATTTTAAATATATAATCTACTTTAAGTTCAAGATAGTTTACTATCCTTAAAGTAGTTTATTATTATATCTCCTATAAACCTATGTGTTTATTTTAGTCTTCTTTAATCTACCTCCATTATTTGCAACAAAGAACCAAACACATATGTAAAATATACATTTAATATATAAATAAAATCAGTATCCATGGAGGATTGATTCCAGGACTCGTGTGAATACCAAAATCTCAGATTGCTCAACTCTCTCATATAAAGTGGTATAATATTAGCATACAACCTATACACATCTTCATGCTGACTTATTTAGTAGATGCTAGCGATTCCTCACTGTATCATTACTTACATCACTTCATTTACATGGATTCATTATAATACTTGGCATGAGTCAAATTCAAATTTTGCCTTTGGGAACTTTGTGGAATTTATTTTCCAAATATTTTTGATCCATGGTTGATTGAATCTGGATGTAAAACCCACATATATGTCTGCTTCCCTTTGAAGAATGAAGGGTATAAATATTACATATTTTATGAAATAACGTATTCAGTGGTTGGAGTTTTTTGGTATTTTTGAAATGAAGGTTTGTTATGCTCAATAGTGTTATAATCAAGAGGACAGTGATTATGAGCAAAGTGGAGAGATAAACCTTTGGAGAGAATTTCCTAAAGTCACTAGTTTAGAGTTTCTTTCCCTCCATCCTATCCTAGCTTCATCCGTGGCTCAGGTTCAGTTAACACAGACTGGCTTTAAATACAGGAAAAAGAAGTGCACCCACCATCGATTACCTATGGGAAGAGAATTTTACTTTTTTAAAAAGGCAAGAGCTTTTCAGATTGAGATTAATATATCTTTATTTTAATCTTGAAAAAATGTCATCCATTTTTACAATTGTCTATGACACAAGTTAATTTTACCCATTGTTCTCACTTGCACACTCTAAAAGCCTATGCAAGGTAGATACTACCCAAGAAGAAGGTATAAATATTAATATTTTAAATCACTAACTTTTAAGTCCATCAACTTTTCTTTCTGCTTAGTGCCTTTTCTGAAAACTAACTTTTCTTTATATTCTTTAAAGAAAAAAAAAAACAGTTTCTAATTTTCCAAAATAAAGGAGAATTGATTAGCCTCTTCATTGTGCTTTGGGGACCCCATCCTTAGAAGATGGAAAGCTTCTTCAGACATCTTTTCCAAACAAGTTCTCAAGTTAATCACTCTCCTTTTTTGGTAATGTAAAACAAATTGTACCATTAAGTCATTTCACACAAGCAAAACACCTCTCTTTGTGAAAATCACCAAGCCATTTGGTTAAAAACCATCCTAATGGAGGGAACTTGATTATTTCTCCATATGTTTTTACTAAAATTGACACGGCAGAAGTTGCCAACAGGAAGAGCTAAACAGTCCTCTAAAGAAAGAAAAAGTTTTTAAGCCCTAATTAAATGTATCTTTGTTTTAAAGTTTGGTTCTGTGTCTGCCAGGAAATGAATTGCCATTTTAATTTATACCTTTGCCTATAATTAAACAACTTAAAGAACTGTTTTCAGAATAACTGGTATTCCCAAAACCATGGGAATTTTTCCATGGATAAAGCAACATTCCCACGTAACTTTTTATGATACTTAGGATGTCAATGAATGGCTTATAAATATGATCTTTTTATATTTCATGAAGCAGCAAAAGATGCCCACATCTGCATCATTTTTTTTCCTCAGTTGACCTTGGCACTGAGTTCCCTCAGTTGGACAGAAAACTGAAGCAGAAATGACCTAAGATCAAATTTCTTTTTCTGAGTTCAACCTGAATCCCGAAGGTCATTGCCAGTATCAAAACATACACTTGCTTCTGGCAATTATCCTGTGTACCAAAGGAGCTTCCTCTAAAGAAACTGAAAATTCCATCATTGCATTTTGTTATTTGGCGATGCTTTTCCAAAAAATTAATTGAGAAAGGCTGTAATAGCAGGCAAAAATCACCACACACAATGGCAGGATGCCATTATTAAAATATATATATATATATTTGCCTCACACTAGTCTTCCTTATTTTAATTTTTCAAATAGTTTTTTTTTTTTTCACTTGTCCAGTGAGGACATAGCAAGAGACTGTTGTTCTTTTATAATAAAACTGCACAGTGTTGTGGTTCTGGAGTTGTTGAAAAATGCCTCTTTCTTTATCTGCTAAAGAGAAGTTCAACTCAAAGAGGGGGAAATATAAACTAATTTATTTTATATTCACAAGCTAATTTAGTTTATATTCACAAGCTCTATGTGTGTGACCATACTTAGCCCTCATGACCAGGCTGTAATTGAATATTAACATTCCTGTTTTATAGTTGAGGAAATTAGGGCTCTTAAAGAAATTAAATAACCTGCCCCAGGCCATGAATGGAATCAGAATTTGGTCCCCCATGGATCGGACTACCAGGGCAGTGGCCTATCCACTTCCTACACAGTCAAATTTGAGTAAGACATATTTAAATGACTCTTACAATTCATCAAGATTGATCTAATTTCCTTTCTGCATCTAGGATTATTTCCTCATCTTTTTAATTTAATCTACAAATTGCTTATATTTGACCCCTTTGTAGTTACCCAAAATGCAAGTTATACAATTAAAATGCACTGCCTTATTTCAACAAGCAGGGCTTCCTTGGTTTATAGGCTGGAAAGAAGGTCTTTGCACCGGCTCAGAGGAAGCTTGTGGTTTAAATTCCTGACTCTGTCATGAGCCAGCCTAAGTTCAAATCCTCAGGGGATTCATTTGAGAACTAAATAGGGTCCATGTGTGTAAGCCCCTGATAAACTATAAATGCTTACAGAGTAGCAGACAAACCTGACCTTATTCCTGCTCCCGTTAGAGACGTGGGGCCATGGAAGGGGCAAAGGGAATACAAAGTGAAGGGGATCAGAAGAGGGGAAGGAAAACGTTCCTAGGGCCAAGAAACAAACACTTTACACAGTCAAGGGTGTGGCTTTTCATTATATCTGAGGCTTGATAAAGCTTTTCTCTCTGTTTAGAACCTTCTGGTTCCCACTGAGAGGGAAACAATCAAGCTTGGCAGATAACACCCAGTTCTGTAGACAATCTCAGACATGAAGCCTGTTGACAGGACAAGCTGGCGAGTTCATGCCCTCTATGTAGGACTGCAAATTCTCAGATCTGTTTTGACGCCTTCAAGTGCAGACAGATGTATTTGGGGAAAAAAATGATTCTATTACAAATTGGATTTTTCATGTGTTGCTGAGCAGCCCCTGAAGTTTTGACAGGTGCGGGAGAGGCAGTGGAGGCAGGTTTGCCAATCCAGCCAGGATGCCTCCCCCGGCTAAGCAGGGCGGGTGATCAGCCGCATGTGCTGGTGGGCTCCCGCAGTTTTCTGTTCCATCAGGGTATAAGCAACAAGCCCTGCTGGAAGAAGCCACCCTAAAACTCCACCTCTGACATTCACCTGTGCCAGGGAACTTCCCTGGGGAGGGTAACATCAGCTCAGCACTGTTCTGAGTGCTGTGTCTGTGATAAAGCACTTTACCTTTGCATCAGCCTATTAGGTGGCCCCTACATTCTCCCCATTTCATAAATGAGGGAACAGAATCACAGAGCTGTTCAGTAACTTGCCTGTGGTTCTACCTGTAAGTGAGTGACCATATGCTTTACCTAAGCAGAGAGGTGCTCGCTAAAGTCCACAGGACACACGGGGCCTTGTGTTTGAACAGCAGAGACGCTCTGCCTCCCCTCATGGGAAGGCTGTGTTCACTTGGCCTTCTGTGGCCCAACCTGTCTAAGCGTCTTCACTATGTTTCCATTTAATACAGCACCTGGAGGAAGTCAGTACCCCACTATTATGCTTACAGATGGGGAAACTGAGGTTTAAGGAGGTTAAAAAAAAGACTTGCCCAGGTTTCCAAAACTAGTAAGAATTGGAGCCAACATGAAAATTCAGTTTGTCTGACCCCAGCACCCATGTTCATGGCCACCACAGCACCCTGCCCCCACCCTTGTTGCCTGGGCTCCATCTCTCCAAGTTGCAGCCTCCTTCTCTGCGGCGTGGGCAATGTTAACAGCTCCCTCAAGAGAGCAGCACGCACATGAACATGGAAAGGCATGTGAACATCTGTGACATTCTACCTGATCTTAATATCATTTTTCCAAATTGCTCTAGCTTTGTTGCTTATCCTTCAAGTATTTGCGGCCAACTAAATCCAAGTTTCTCAAGGGTGGAAGCAATGATTTCTCTGCTTGTAATTTTATCTCCCATATAATCTGGTGGTTTCCAGGTACATAACTGGAGCTTGATAAATGCTTCCCAAGTAAGGCTTAACTAAGCATAGATGTGTGGGATAGCAATGCCAAAGGTTTTGTCACAGGAGGAAGCTTTGTTAAGCCATTTTTCAAAGGTCAATTTACGCTTTTAGCCAATAGTCATTCTATTTATGCTGTAATGATCATGAAATGCATATACATTCTTTTAGTTTAAAATACACAAACTGATGTAAATCAACCTCAAATCAATGTCTGAAAAGACACATGCATTGTCATGTCATGAAATCCCTTAACTTGAGATGTTCCCCCCCTCCACATCTGTTCCAAAGGGTCATGTGATCACAACAAAGACAGTCTCCTTTATGGGAAATATATGATTAGTATATCAAGACTACTGAATATGACCTTCCTCCTTCCTGAATTTTCTAACCTATTCTCCCTGCACCAGACCCCAGACAATCACTGCAGCACAGCCGGGGTCTTGGTCTTGAGAATAGCAAAGAATGTAACAGAGCCTTTTCTACAAACGTAGCCAGTCCTTACACACCTATGTCAGGGTCTTTGCCTCTGCTCCTCTTCTGTCTTGCGTGCTCGTCCTGTGTTTCTCCTTCCCATCTTTCAGGCCCTTTTCTCAAGAGGGCTCTTCTCTGCTAAAGGAATCCCTGCTCGGTCCTGCCCAGTGACCTTCTATAAGCAACCACGCCACTCTCCTGGGCCTGAAGTCACCTCGTTTGTTTATGTGCTCACGGTCTGCCTTTCTCCCCTTGAGTATAAACCGCTGGAGGACAGGAACTCTGCTGTGCCCACTGCTGCCCCCGCAGGTGTCTGGCCCAGCGTAGGAGCTCGGCAAGTATTTGCGGACTCAACTGCAGGAAGGCAAGACTGCCGTGGCCAAGCCCCAAGCTGGGAAGGCTTATTAAGGGCGCATCTAAGGAAGTGGGGCCCCTGGTGGTGTCCTGCAGTCTCAGCTGTGGCAGCCTCTGCTCAAATCCTAATCCACACTCTGAGTATATTGTGCCGGTTTCAAATCCCTGCTCTGGCTCTTACTAGTGGGGAGACCTGGGGCTAGACATGTAAGCCCACTGGGCCCTAGTTTCCTTATACTCACAATGGAGATACAAGCACCGATCCCACCAAGTTGTGACGATTCACTGAAATAACACTCACACCAGGCTTAGCCCAGCATCTGGCACAATGTAAGCTTGCTATAAATTGTACCTCTGAGTTTATGACTGATGAAAGATAATTTATTCTTGTGCCACTAGTCCCTCTCCCATGGCAGACCTAATTTATTGTGGCATTTCTTTCTTAAAAAAAAAAAAAAAAAAAAAAAATTGGCCTCACAGCCTTCTCAGTATTGCTCTCACCTGGCCGGTCACCACCAATCAATCACTTGGAGCTGGCGTGCAAATTGCCATCTCTTAGTTCGGCCTGAATCGGAAGGCACTTAAGGGGCTGTCAAGCAGGATTATTAACATTGAGGGTGGTGTCCAAAAGTAAAATGGCAGTTAATTTCCCCTCAGGGCATCCCTAGACAGACAAACTCACTGGCAAAAAGGCAGAGTAATGGGAGGCACTTGGCAGATGACAGGGTGGAAGGAAGGGCCTCCCTTCTTCACTGACTTTGCCTCCTAAGAAGTCACAGAAATAAGTACTCTCGGAGGGTGGGGTGTGAGCAGGGCTCGGATTTACTTCCTGATGTGCTCTTTTAGATGCAACAGTTCCCATGGGAATTGGGGGTCCACCAGGAAAACCATCCATGATGTTGACTGGCTTCCTGTGAACGCTACTAAACATTCCAAACACTCCCTAATAATTTCTGGATTCTAGTCTATATCAACAGAGGTCTATAATTTTTTATAACCTATTTTTAATAACTTATTTTTAAATGATAGAGAATCCAGCAGATTATTACTTTTTTTTCTTGGCTGTGTTTCAGAAGTGACAATGGGATTTGTTAAGAAGCTTTTCCAAGAGCTGAGGCGCCTGCTGTCTTGGTTGGAGAGCAGTGATGCTTTCAGAATAAAAATGAGAAGCTGGAAATACAAAATACAGAAGCAAAACATAGAAAAGGATGCTGTGTTTAATTTACTTCCACAAGTTTGGCCCTGCCCAAAATAGCAGACCAAGAGATGCTGGCCTTCTAGCATTTTTCCTTGCTTCCACTTTCAGTAGCTTTTTTCTTTCCCTACAGGAGCCAGAACCCACAACTTTCTCCATCAGTTTCCTCAGCAGGAAATCAGTTGGGGAAAAACTAATTTACATCACAGTGGAAATGGCTGGCTTGATATTTCATCTTAGAGAAAATCCATGGACTTCATGGTTTGAGGACTGCTCCAGGCTGAACTATGTTTCCCCCAAATCCCTATCTTGGAATTCCTAATCCTCAGGACCTCAGAATGGGATTATGTCTGGAGATAAAAAATTTTTGTTTGTTTTTGAGACAGAGTCTTACTATGTCACCCTAGGCAGAGTGCCGTGGCATCACAGCTCAGGCAACCTCAAACTCTGGGACTTAAGCAATTCTCTTGCCTCAGCCTCCTGAGTAGCTGGGACTCCAGGCACCTGCCACAACACCCAGTTTTTGTTGTTGTGATTGTCATTTTTGTTTTAGCAGGCCCAGGCTCAGTTCAAACCCACCAGGCTGGTGTTTGTGGCTAGCGCCCTGAGCTATGGCTGCCCAGCCAGGAGGCAATTAAGGTTAAATGAGTTCCCTGGGGTGAGCCCTGATCCAATCTGGCTGGTGTCCTGGAGATTAGGACACAAGTGAAGCCACAGGAGAAGACAGCCATTAACAAACCAAGCAGAGGCCTCAGGGAGATCAACTCTGTTGAGACCTTAACCATGGACTCCCAGCCTCCGAACTGTGAGGAAACAACCATCTGGCGTGGAACCTTGTGACGGCAGCACCAGCAAACTAACGCTGACCAGAGTCAGTCAAATTCTGTTTACAATCTCAGCTCTTCCATTAAAAACCGTGAAGCCTTGGGCAGTTAACATCTGAGCCCCAGTTTCCTCAGCTGCAAGTGGAGCAGATAATGCTATCCTCCTGGGGTGGGTGTGCCAGGTGCCTGGCTTTACAAAGTACTACAAAGCACTTTCAGTGCTTTACAAAGTACTACTATTACTGCACACGTGCTAGGCTGGAATTTTAACTGGATACAAATGGCAGAAATCCGTGCTCCCGCACCATCACTTATCTCTCAACAGTAGAGATAAAGATATTTACTAATGACTACACTACTCTGGTGGCCGCAGATGCTGCGCACTCCCAGGGGCCCTTAATTCCCATGCAGGTGCCATCAGAAGCTACAGCCTTGACATCTAAAATGTAGACAAGAATAATGGGAAAGGAGAATCAAAATCCATCTTACAATAAAATATTCAGAGAGGAGTCTTCTCTGTGAGAAAATGCCTGCACCAACAAATGAAACAAATGTGAAACCTACAGAACAGCGAGTGACAATGGTTGAACAATTGGCTTATTCAACCTTCTATACTAACAAGGAAGTAGCTTGTCTCTAATTTTCTAGGAAAGGTTCTTAAGCATAGGTTCTTAGGTAAACGTCTTAACTTAGAGGACAGTTATCTAATAATTATGGTTTCGGGTCAGGCGCATTAAATCTCAAATAAATAATGTGAATTTAAACATTTAAATTATTTTTAGTATAAATGGTTTCTCTAGCAACCGAAACTTTCAACGTGGGAAGAGAAGACATCAATGAAACATGCAGTGTTTCTCCCACCTCACGGTTGCACAGAGACATTCTGGTACAGATCACCCCAAAGGATCACCCACAGGGCGTTCTGCTGGGCCGCCTGGGAATGTCACAGAGCCCGGTTTCTCCAGGGCGTGGGGACAGGGCCTGCGCAGCCCGGGATTTGGGCCTCTGGGCCCCGATCTTAGAAGTGAGCACCCGCTGCATATTTCAGGACTTCCACCATGATTGGGTGAAAATGAGATGGAACCAGTCAGGTCAACCTCAAAACACAAAACCTGGCGAGCCACGGACGGCCCTACCTGGCCACTCCTTCCCGGCAGCGAGGAGCCGTCTGCGTCCCCTTGGGTCTCTCTACCCAGCTCCGGGGGGCCGTCTCCATTCGCTTATCCCGAGTCCATAACTTCGCCCGCCGAACTCTCTGCGCCATCCCCTTCCTTCTTGCCAGGCCATCTCCTGCCCTCTTTGGCACCCACAGCCCAATACGCCCCCTCTTCCCAAGCGGCCCGCGTATCTGCTGCTCCGCGTCCTACGGCAGGTGGCGCTGCGCGCAGACCCTGGGAATCAGCGCGCGGGGGCCCAGCTGGGAGGACTGCTGGGCTCTCAGGCCAGGCCTCCTCCGGAGTCGCGGCGCCCGGCTGTGCAGAGTGCTTCATCAGCCTGGAAACTCAACCTCTCCCCAAGTCCAGAATCGACCCAAGTTAATCTTTGGAGTTGTGATCCAATGAAGAAAAGATGAGATGAAGGTTTGCTTTTCCTACACTGCTTTTATAATTAATGACCTCTTCAAGAACAGTGTAAACAAGGTAATTTCTTTTAACGTGAGATGAAATTCTCTGTTGTAAATGGTCGTGTATATGAGTCTCAACTTCATCAAAACAGAGATGACCATCATGGCACGTTCCCTTAGCTCCTGTTGTCTTGACACTTCCCCATTATCCAGCAGAAGAAAGTAAAGGCTGATTTATAGTTTTTATAAACAGTATAACTGAACTTTATTACATTTATATTCTTGCTGAGAGATCAGAAGACCCAGTAAAGATGTCAGTACTTGTTTTCCACTTTGCATAATTAATGACAGCTCAATTGGTTTATTGAGCTTACATCTCATAGTCAATCTGGAGGGTAGAAAACAGGAGCTCACTTGATTTCCTTTGCATGGCATCCTTCAGTCGCCAAGAAGCTTTCCTGACTATTGAGGTGGCCTCCTGCCTAGGCTGCTTAGCTTGTCACAGGTGACTTGGTTTGCTCCTGTGTACCACAGCCCTCCTTGCAGTGATCCCTGCATCACTGACTTCCATACACTGACCCTCCTTTCACCACATTGTAATTTGTCAATCAACTTTATTGACCATTGTGGGTTTTTTTTTATTTATTCATTTATTTTTTAAAGGTTTTATTAATTTTTTTTTTTTTTTTTTTTTTTTTTTTGCAGCTTTTGGCCAGGGCCGGGTTTGAACCCACCACCTCCATATATGGGGCTGGCGCCCTACTCCTTTGAGCAACAGGTGCCGCCCTGTGTTTTTATTTTTTTAATTCTTTTAGTCTGTACTGATAAAAGAAAACAAAAGCTAATTACATTCTAATCCTCTGCATTTCTTTTTTGCCAGTGGTTCACGAAGGAGTTTGGATTAATACCACTGAATGTGCAGGCTGCCATGAACACTGGAACTGTCTCTTACAGAACCTGATAAAATCTTCATATGCTCTCACAAGCAAGTCTAGATATTGTACATGCAAAACAACATACCAATTATGACGAGCCTAATCACAGGATCCCTCCAATACAATAAATATAAATAAAAGCAAAGGTTAAAGATGAAATTAAAAGCAGAAAATATAAGGCAATGCTCACTACAAACATTTAATAGATGGCTGGACACGGTGGCTCACGCCTGTAATCCTAACACTCTGGGAGGCCAAGGCAGGTGGATTGCCTGAGCTTAGGAGTTTGAGACTAGCCTGAGCAAGAACAAGACTCCATCTCTACTAAAAGTAGAAAAATTAGCTGGGCATGGTGGCAGGCATCTGTAGTCTCAGCTACTCAGGAGGCTGAGGCAGGAGGATGCCACTGCACTCTCCTTGGGGTGACAGAGCTAGACTCTGTCCCCAAAACATTGAGTAGATGTCATTAACAAAGTAAAAGATACCAAATGTAACCCAGGCCTATACTGTCATAGACGTGCCCACCACAGATATTCATAGCCTGAGGTTTCCATAGTCCCTGCAACAGGTGATGAGGACATTTGCTTGGAGGAAGTGTCCTTTAAAAGGGAAATGTATTTTGTGGTGGTAACATCAAAGGAATGGATTTCTCTTGTTTAGTGAAAATCACCTGACTAAGGAAATTCATATCTATTATTCTGTGGAACCGTCTGGTCAGCACTCACCAGAAGGCATATGCTCCGACTGGGATGCTCAGTGCTCTGCTCCATAACGTACTGGGTCTTTGTTTGCCTTTAGTATAAGCAGAAGAAAATTTTAAACTACCACTAAGTTTATCCCTAGTCTGTACTGTCCTTAAAAATTATTGTTTATTCTAGTAATTATTAAGAACTGAATAAGGCAGGCTTTAGGAAAGGAACCATCAGCTACTGAACTGTCCAGACCTGGGACCAAAAGCTCTGGCTGCTGCTGATTCATTCCTAAAGGGACTGGGTGTTTCCTCAGTCAAACCCAGGGACAAGAGAAGACAGCCCATCATCAATCACCTCTGAATAGGAAGGGAGGTGTTCCTGGAAGAATTGGAAAAACTTGAAAAAATTCTGGCTGCTTCAGTCCCTGTGTCCTCATGTCTTACATGACCAAAACCACCCAGGACTAACTTCCCTTTACTGCGAACGTATCTTCAAAGGCCCCAAACTCCAGTTTCTGTGTCTACTTCATACCCTACTAAGTACAACCTTCCCTTCCCTGACTGTTTCTTCTGAAATCCAGCTCACAAAGGCTTCAGACCTCTTCCACAACACTCTGGACTCCTCTCCTTACACTCAGCATCTTATGCTCTGATCATGAATGGCTTTTGTCTTATTTTCTCCAATAAAATATTAACCCTGAAAGGGCAGGGATGGCTTCCTTGAGTACTGCAATGCTTTTTAAAAATTGGATTGTGTTATTCTTTAAAATCGACCCCGTATCATTGTCCCTAACCATCAGAGAAATGCAAATCAAAACCACCTTAACATAACACCTAACCCCGGTGAGATGAGCCTATATCACAAAGTCGTCCCAAAGTGGCAGATGCTGGTGCAGATGTGGAGAGCAGGGAACACTTTGACACTGTTGGTGGGACTGCAAATTAATACAGCCTATTCAGAAAGAAGTATGGAGAATTCTCAAAGAACTCAAAGTAGACCTCCTATTTGACCTGGAAATCCCACTACTAGGCATCTACCCAGAAGAAAAGAAATGGCTCGGCACCCATAGCTCAGTTGAGTAGGGCACCGGCCACATACACTGAGGCTGGGAGTTCAAGCCCGGCCCAGACCTGCTAAACACCAATGACAGCAACCATAAAATAGCCGGGCATTGTGGTGGGTGCCTATAGTCCCAGCTACTAGGGAGGCTGAGGCAAGAGAATCGCTTAAACCTAAGAGTTTGAAGTTGCTGTGAGTTGTGACACCATGGCACTCTACTGAGGGTGACATGGTGAGAGTCTGTCTCAAAAAAAAAAAAAAAGAAAGAAAAGAAATCATTTTATAATGACCAGATTGCTTATCACACCTCAATTTACAATCTCCAAGATGTGAAAATAACCTAAATGCCCATCAACCCAGGAATGGATTAATAAACTGTGGTATATGTATACCATGAAATACTATTCAGCCATAAAAAAGATGGTGACATCACATCTTTTACATTAACCTGGATGGAGTTGAAACACGGTCTTCTTAGTAAAGTGTCACGAGAATGGAAAAGCAAGTATCCAGTGTACTCAATACTGACACGAAGCCAATAGCCGATTTAATTCACATCCACATAGGAGAAAAACTCATTCAATTCAAGTTGGGAGGGGAAATGAGGGAGAGAGGGGAGGGAAGAGGGGGTTTGGTGTATTCTCACTGGATGAGCACAATGTAGTGGTGTGTGGCACACTTTTGGGGTGCAGGACATAACTGCAAGAGGGACTCTACCTAACAAATTCAAATATTGTGACTTGGTTGTTTGTACCCTCACATTAAGCTGAAATAGAAAAATAAATACAAACAACATATAAATAAATAAAAATAAAATCAACCCCATAATTATCTTTACTCATATTTTTTGAACTACTATTTCAGGGAATCAGATATTTTCAAAACCAAAAAGAAACATGACACTCACATAAAAGTCCCCATGTTACAGTTAATTTGAATCCGTTAGAACATAAAAGAGGATGTCCGTTTGACCCACAAATAATTATTTATCACCTACACTGCACAAGGACTTAGGACAGGAGAACTGGAAGTCACAGTGAAAAACTAACTGTATATCAAAATTTGTGAAGCGGCATAAAATAATTTAATAGGCAATGTATTGAAAGGTGATTGTAAGCAATTAAAGAGATTTAAACTGTGAATTTGGGGCAAGGACAATCGACTGTTCTCATTAAAAATAAAATCAGAAGGTCAGTAAAATCAAAAAAGCTAGGGCTCAAAAAACCAACGCTGAAACTATCCAAAAATTTACATAAGGCACTCTAATAGAGTATCCTTTAGCAGCATGAAAGAAGAGAAATACAAAGAATATAGGTCATCCCATAAAATTTGGTGTCTCATTTTACCATGTAACTACTGTATAAATGTTGTTGAAGTGGAGAAAACATTGAGTAGAATGTCACTTCTACTTCCAAAACATATGACAACAAAATATTCTCTTATGAAGATAACTTGGCTATTCCTCTGAGGGACCTGAGTTCTTCTCTACCACTGTCCTGGACACACTGGGTAACCTTGACATTTCCCTTCCCCTCCCCATCCCTCTTTCTTTCTCTTCCCTTCCCTTCCCTTGTCTGTCTGTCTGTCTCTCTCTCTCTCACTTTTGAGATTTGTGGCCCTTGGAAGAGGACCATGACATTATAGCTCACAGCAACCTCAAACTCTTGGGCTCAAGCAATCCTTTTGTCTCAGCCTCCCAAGTAGCTAGGACTACAGGCGCCTGCCACAACTATTTTTTTAGAGATAGGGTCTTGCACTTGCTCAGGCTGGTCTTAAACCTGTGAGCTCAAGCAATCCACCCGCCTCAGCCACCCGGAATGCTAGGATTACAGGTGTGAGCCACTGCGCCCAGCCAAGCTAGGCATTCTTAAGACTTGGAAACCTAGGCCCTAAAAGGTACAGGATCTGCACATGTGATCCTGAGAAATCTAATATTAGAACCATTGATCTTTCTCTCTTCAAAGAATAGTCAATTGAAAGATTCAGTCTATTTAAGATCTTTACATTCAAATCCAATCTCTTTATGAATTCTCTTGCCTTGTTCTTTCTCTTGTGAATATTATTTTTAAAAATTAAAAGGTAATAAATTTATTCTGGCTTTTCTGCTGGGTCAGTGCAGTGGAACAAGAACTAGACTATCTGTCAGAAGTCTTGCCTCAAAGACCTGGCTCTGCTCATTACTATGTGACCTTGGAGAAGTCATGAGATTTCTTTACATCCTAATTTGAGCACCTGTAAAGCTAAGATGTCTTGCTTGATTGCTTCCCATGTTTTAACAGATTAGATAGTAAATAGACTATTTTCTATATATTATACAGCCCTGAATGAACACGAGAGCCCTTGTTATATAGCCTGTGATCTCCGCAAAGGTTTTTAAAGATTAAAAGAAAAAATTATATTCTATGGGTAGAAATACAAATAAACCAAATTCTGATTAAAAATGGAAGCGTGACATCAGCAATATGATGGGATAGGAGGTTCCATCCTAATTCTCCCACAGAGAAATCAATTTACCAACAATTTATGGAGCAAAACGTTTTTATGGAAACTCTAGAAGCTAATTACGAAGCTGTAGAATCCCTGGTGAGCACAAAGCAGAGCAGAGCTGAGGTGAAACAAACACAAGCCATTGTCTCCTACCTGCAACCGCCTCATCCAAGTTGACTCTGCTCAACACAATCAGGGGGAAGTTCCCACTTTGTGGCTTCTTTCCAGGAAGAGAAGACCATGTTTTCGCTTTTCAGGAGCTGTTCAAGGCGCTAGTTTCCATTTTGCCCAATTTACAGTACTGAAAGAACCTGCTACTCTGAGGCCCTGAGACTAGGAGAGAGCTTAGCCGCTGGCTTGCTGCAGCCCCACAGACAGAAACCAGCACAGCTTGGTGCCATTAGGAAAAAATGCTCAATTCTTGGCTTTGAAAAAAAAGAATGCACTGTGCATCTGATATTCAGCTTGGCGGGGGGTGGGGAAGCATGAAGGACTGGTTGCTGCCTCTCCTGACTCTGTCAAGTGAAAAAAACTGCATACTCTGAATGCCTGGGGGCTACATAGAGCAAAAGAGAGCTTAGCCAAATTGTTGCAGCACCCAGAACCTGCAGTACAATAGACAGACACACCAGAGGCAGCAAGAGCTACTCAAGAAGAAACTGGCAAACCTCCCTAATAAAGAAAATACATGCACATGTCCAAAGATGAAAAGGTCCAAATTTTGATTCAGGCTGACTGGCAAAAGTCTTACCCGCTGCAAAGCTACTCCATAAAGACAGGGAGAAGTTTTTTTTTGTTTGTTTGTTTGTTTGTTTGTTTTTCTTGTCAAATGCCCACATCTCAGGGAAAAGAAAAAAACAAAGCATATGAAGAAACAGGGAAACATGTCCCAAATAAAGGAAAATAAAATTAATCCATAGAAACTATCCATAGAGGGACAAACATTTATAAATTACCCAACAAAGAATCCAAAATAGCAATATTAAAGAAGGTCAACGAGCTTAAACAGAACACAAATAGATAACTCAATGAAATTAGGTAAGCAATGTCTGAACCAAACAAGAATATCAACAAAGAGATAGACACAACAAAAATGAAACAAATTCTGGAGCTGGACAAAATAACTGAAATGAAAAATTCACCACAAGGAGTACAACAGCAGACTTGTTCAAGCAAAAGAAACCATCATGCATGTTCTTGAAGACAAGTCATTGAAAATTATTGATTCAGAAGGGGAAAAAGAAAACAAGAATGTACTATAAGTATAAGCTATTTTATGTAAACATCACAATAACCACAAAAGAAATACCTACAGAAAAGACACAAAAGAAAAGGAAGAAGGAATCTAAACACATCACTACAAAGAATCAATGAAAAACAAAGAAAAACGACCAGAGACAAAACAATTAAAAGACTAACTCAGAGAATAATTAACAAGATGACAACAGTTCTTCCCTGTAAATAATTACTTGCGATGTAAATGGGTTAAACTCTTCAATCAAAATACAGAGAGTAGAGGTGGGTGGATCGCCTGAGCTCATGAGTTCAAGACCAACCTGAGCAAGAGCAAGACCCCATCTCTAAAAAATAGCTGGGCATTGCAGCAGGCACCTGCAGTCCCAGCTACTTGGGAGGCTGAGGCAAGATGTTTACTTGCGCTCAAGAGTTTGAGGTTGCTGTGAGCTATGATGCCATAGTACTCTACTGGCGGTCAAAAAGTGAGACTCTGTCTCAAAAAAAAAAAGACATAGAGTAGCTAAATGGATACAAAACAAGACCCCACTATATGCTATCTATAAGAGACATGCTTTAGACTTAAGGACACACACAAGATAATAGTGAAGAAATGGAAAAATATATTCCATGCAAATGGTAAGCAAAAGAAAGTGGGCTGGCTATACTTAAATTACAGAAAATGGACTTTAAGTGAAAAAAATCACAATAGACAAAGATTTTTACATGGATAAAAAGATACATTCATTAGGAACATATAATTATTCTAAATGTATATGCACCCAGCATCAGAGCAACTAAATACACAAAGCAAAACACTGAAAGATCTGAAGGGACAAACAGCAAGGCAGAACAGTAGGGACCATGGATACTCTAGTATCAATAATGAATAGAATACCTAGAAAGAATATCTATAAGGAAATAGCAGATTTAACACTATAGACCAATATAACTAACAAACACGTACAGAACTTTACACACAACAGCAACAGAATACACATTCTCTCTAAGCAGACACAGAAAGTTTCCCATGAGAAATCACCTGTTAAGTCACAAATGAGACTTAACAAATTAAAAAAAACGGAAATCATATCAAGTTTCTTTTACAACTACCATGGAATGAAATTAGGAATAACAGCAAAAGGAATACTGGAAAATTCACAAATACATTGAAATCAAAGAACACACTCTTTGACAACTAATGGGTCAATGAAGAAATCACAGATAAAGGATAACTTTTTTCATAAAGATGTATAAAGATAAAGCCGATCTCAACTCAGATGCAACACTAAGGACACCATATCCTGACACCTCCTTTCACTTCGTTCATACTTAAAAATTCAAGTGAACATATTTATACCTAGAGTGGATGGATTGGTTGCCTTTTAACAAAAGAGAATCACAATAACACATTAGCCTGCAACTTCCTCTTTTTCATTTGACAGAATTTCAGGGTAAACAAATATGTCAATATCTATTAATCTAGCCTTTTTCTTTTAAAATAGATGTGTGTTTATGTGTGTATATAACACATAGACATTCGTAAAGTTAGTTTACAAAAGTAGAATATCCTATCTGCTGGGGAAATAAAATTGGTACATTTTAATAGCTTCTACTTTCCCCCTCCATTTCCACTAATAATCCATCCCCTGTCCTTTACAGTTAAACAGGGTTTACATCTTGGGGAGCAGGCTATAATAAGCTTCTACATGTTCATGTAATCGTATGTAAACATACATACATACAGGTGCTTAAAGGAGGAGCATTGTCAGCCTGCCAAAAATAAAACTGCCTTGTGTATGCTCTTACATATCCCGCTTTTTTTAATCAACAATATTTGATGAAAATCTCTCCCAATCAAATGCTAATGAATTTCATTATTTTTAAAAGGATTCATCATATTCCACAGTTTGGGTGCAATATAATTTATTTCACCATGACCAGTGGAAGTTTAGCAATGTGCTATGGTTTGAATGTGTCCACTAAAGTTCGTAGGTTGGAAACTCAACCCCCAGCACCGAGGTGTCAGGAGGTATTTGGGTCATGGGGATACAACTCTCCTAGATGGATTAATGCCATTGTCTTGGGAATAAGTTTGTTATTGTGGGAGTAGATTCCTTATAAAAGGCTGAGTTCTGCCCTCTTGCCCTCTCTCTGCCCTCTCACCATGGGATGATACAACAATAAGCCCCTCAATAGATACCAGTGATTTTGGCCGTCCCAGCCTCCAGAACCATGAGCCAACACATTTCTTCTTACTATAAATACCCAGTCTGTGGTATTCTGTTAGAGTGGTACAGAAGGACTAAGACAGAGTGCCTTCTTTTACTTTTAGAAGGCTGTATAATATATTTCACATCCTTTTCACCTTTAAGGTTACAGAAAGAAGTCTGATGCCCCTCTGGTTCTTTTGTTCTTAAAAATTAAGTTGTTCTTCTTTTCTGGGAGCTTATGTTCTTTGTATCTTCTGAGTTCAAGAATTATATCTGTATACAACTGGGTCTTTTCTCATCACTGTCATCTATAATTCCAAAGTCCCTTCAGTACGTGAACGTTTATCTTTCTTTGGTGCAGGGAAATTGCTTTTTTCTTTTGTGGTTTTTCCTCCATCTGTGTTATTTCCTCATTCTGAGTTTCCTATTATACCAAGTTAGGTCTCCTAGATTTATCCTCCAACTCTCTTACCTCGATACAGGATACATTAAACATTCATTTTCTATTACTAGAAATACTACACAATTTGAATAAGGTCAGCTTCCAGTAGTTCTGAGGAGGCAAAAAGCTCATAATTTACTGTATTAATCACATAATTAAAAATGTCAAACAGGCAAAGCACAGTGGTTTATGCTCATAATCCTAATACTTTGGGAGGCTGAAGTGGGAGGATAGTTGAAGCCAGGAATTTGGGCGATAACCAGACTCTATCTCTCTACAGAAACTTAAAAGTTTAACCAGGCATGGTGGTTCCCACCTGAAGGCCCGACTATAACGTGGCTGAGGCAGGAGAATTTCTCTACCCCAGAAGTTTGAGGTTGCAGTAAGCTATGATGATGCCACTGCCCCCTAGCTGGAACAACAGAGTGAGACCTGTCTGAAGAACTCAAAGGACATCAACAATAACTAAATGTATGTTATTAAAGGATCAAACAAAATATTCTAAGTATAAAATGAAATATTAATATGGTAAAATTTCCTCACAAAAAGAAATTTTCACAGAATTTGTTTTAAAAATAGAAACATCACTTTTCAAATAATGCAATTTTTACAAACCACATTCAGCAATACCCTTAATCAAATACTTTAATAAGATTTTTTTTTATTGTTAAATCATAGCTGTGTACACTAGTGCAATGGCCTGTACCCATTCTACGATGCACCATAGATGTGGCCCCACCCATTACTCTCCCTCCACCAAAACCTCCCCCTTCCCTTCCCCTTCCTTGGCCCTTTCCCGGTAGTCTTGTGCTATAGTTGGGTTATAGCCTACATGTGAAAGCTATAATTTAGCTTCATAGTAGGGCTAAGTACATTGGATACTTTTTCTTCCATTCCTGAGATACTTTGCTAAGAAGAATATGTTCCAGCTCCATCCATGTAAACATGAAAGAAGTAAAGTCTCCATCTTTCTTTAAGGGTGCATAGTATTCCATGGTATACATGTACCAC
>CAUYPK010087559.1:0-19755 GCA_963574355.1 Loris lydekkerianus | reverse complement strand
ACGAGTCACCTGATGATGGAGAGGTCAATGAGGTAGGTGGGAGTGTGGGTGGGTGGGGCCTGTTTCTGGACCCCTGCCCCTGACCTAATTGATGGCCAAGGGGGACAGAAACCCTGGATCCAGCCAGGGGCAGAATCTGGGGCTGAGGTTGGCTGAGGCCCCTCCCCACCCACACCCAGCCTCCTCTCCAGGTGGACATGGAAGGCAACGAACAGGATCAGGACCAGTGGATGATCTAGGTAGACAAAGCAGGGTGGCCTCAGGGAGATTTCAGGCCAGCCCAACCTATCCTGCACGCCCTACCCTTGCCCACAGAACCAGCTGATGGCCTCAGTGCCTGAAAGTACTCTTGGGTACCTCCTCAGCTGCTGCCATGGTCTCCTTGACTCCTCCCAGGCCATCAGCTTGCCCTTGAATCCCCAAGGCCTGAGCCCACTCCACCTTCTTGGCGAGTACCTCAGCCCTTGGTTGTCAGGTCTGGTTTGCTTTCTAACTCTTTAATAAAGACACAGGAGTGATTTTTCCCTACATGTCTATTTTCTGTTTGTTGGTGCGGCCCAGAGGATTCCAGTATCTTGTGCTTTGGGGAGAGGGCACTCGAGACATCAGGCAAAGCTACCTAATTTGTCAGGTGGGCCAGCTTGGGGAAGGCCAGAAGGTCCCTGGCCCTAGAACCAGCCTTCTGTGCCATTTCCTCTTGCTCACCTTGCACCCACCTATTTCGGCAGAGTCTCTAACTCATTGTCAACTGCTTACTCTGATCCCATCCAGGGATAGAAGGAATTGAGAAGGGGAGACTTTCTGAGGCTCAGAGCTGAGAGGCCCCTCAAGCTGTCCCAGCCAGCTTCCTTAGAATTAGGAGACTGTTAAATCTCAGAGCAGCAGGGACTCCCCTGGAGTCACCCAGAAAATCATTGACATAGTTGGGTCAGAAGCTCAGGCCTCCTGGCAGTCTTTGGCTCTCTCTGGAAGGAAATGAACCAGTGAAAACAAGCAGCCTGATAAAATTTGATGCTTCAGATCAGTGTGGAGGCCAGAAGGGGGCAGAGGTGGGAAGAGAGCCTCTTCAGTCCTAAGCCCAGCATGTGTCAGGCCCCAAACAGGGAGGGGAAGGGATGTTCTGAGGGCCTTGCTTGGGTGGGGGCCGTCAATAAGTACCCCTAGACCTGGACCTCAACCAGGTCCAGCATAAGTGAGCTGGGCTATGCCATCCTTGATGGCGGGGAAGTCTGGGAGGCCAGTGTGGTGGAGGCGGCAGCGGTAGCGGCCACAGTTCTTGACATACTGCAAGAAGCGGGGTGCACCAGGGAAGAGCACATGGTCAGCTAACACAGTGGCACCAGCTGGCAGTAGGGCATGGGCCTCCAGCAGCTGTAGGTCACGTAGGTAACATCGGGGTCGGTGTGCCAGGAGTACCAGGTCTGCCCGACTCAGTTGGTGCTGGGTGCGTAGGCGCGGGATCACCTCCTCTGAGCTGCCCACGATGAGCTCCACCTGTAGGGGTAAAGGTGGCATGAAAGTGAGGGTGGGAGGGATTGTTCTCTTACTCCACACCCCGTTAGCATCTGGCTTACTTCATATCAGGCCCAGGCCTAGATACCCACAAGTGTTCTCACATTTCCTCTGACCTCAGAACCCAAGAGATCAGGATTAGTATTGTGATTTCTGTTCTGCTTTTGAAGAACTGAGATTCAGAGGATTTGTGCTTTGTCCAAGGTCACACAGCTAACAAGGCAAAGATCTGGACCCAGTTTTGCTGGCCTCCAGAGACCTTCCTTTTAGCTTCTTTTGTCCTCCAGCAGAAAATATGTACACAAGACTTGGAACAGGAGGGCAGGGATCACAGTCCCTTAAGTGGAACTTCTTTCTTCTCCTTAGATGGGAGTCCTTTCTCTCACAATGAAGAGCTGGCTAAGACAAGGCTTGTGTGACAGGGGAGATCATAGTTGGGGAAATAGGAAGGCTGACCGTGTTTTCATCGAAGCCAGCCAGACGGATGAGTTTTTCAGCCACTGCTGCTGTTCGAGGGTCCCGCTCCACAGTGACAAGGCGACCCCCAGGGGGCAGGGCACGGGCAATCAGCAGGGTGGAGTATCCACAATAGGTGCCCAGCTCTAGCACACAAGCAGGGGCCTTCTCCTCCACCAGCCGCAGCAGGATCTGACCTATGAGGGGAGATGGATACAGAGCCCCTGACAGAGATTTCAAATGCCCACCTGCCTCACTGCAGCTCCCAATCAGCTGCTGTCTCATTGGACCACAGCCCCAGCTGCTCCACAGGTGCCCCTGCCTCCAGCCTAGTCTTCATACCAGCCACTAGGAATCTTTCTAAAAAAATCTGATTGTATTATTCCCTGGCTTCTATGATTCTGAAGGCCTTTGGGATTGAATTTGGGATCCTTTGCCTGGCATTCAGGACCTTGAACCTAATCCTAGCTCACCTTCCAGCTTTAGCTCTCAATTCTTCCTATCTATGTTGTATCACAGCCATCCCAAACAATTGTGACCAGAATCCACCATGTTGTGTCATTCCTTTATGTTACATTGTAATGTATGGCTTGCTATGCTCTTCCCCACTGCCATCTCCATCTTCCTGGCCAACTCAAAAGCAATCTTTCTAGGTTCAGTTCAAGTGTTGCTTTCTCCGGGAGGGCCCAGGCAAAAACAACTACTCCATCTTCTAAGCTCCTGAGAGGCCTCTGTTGAACTTCCAATTTCATTCCCTCCCCACTTTTACTGCTCATTGAATATATTCCTTTTTTTGATGTCATCATAGCTCATTGCAACCTCAAACTTTTAGGCTGAAACAATACTCCTGGCTCAGCCTCCCAAGTAGCTAGGGCTACAGGCACCCACCACTATGCCAACTAACTTCTCTATTTTTGGTAGAGATGGGGTATCACTCTTGCTCAAGTGGTCTCAAACTGGTTTCAAACTACTGAGAGCTCAAGTGATCCTCCCACTTTGGCCTCTCAATGTGCTAGGATTACAGATCTGAGCCACTGCACACGGCCCATTGACTATATTTCTGATCTTGAAATTGGACACATTTCCTTTCTTCTTTTTTTTTTTGAAAGAGTCTTACTCTGTCACCCTCAGTAGAGTACTGTGGTGTCACAGCTCACAGCAACCTCCAAATCTTGAGCTTAAGCGATTCTCTCGCCTCATCCTCCTGAGTAGCTGGCTCTACAGGCACCTGCCACAACACCCGGCTAGTTTTTGTTGCAGTTGCCACTGCTCTTTTAGCTGGCCAGGGCCAGGTTTGAACCCGCCACCCTCAGGATATGGGGCCAGCACCCTGCCTACTGAGCCACAGGCGCCACCTTTTTTTTGTTTTTTGAGACAGAATCTCACTTTGTCACCCCCAGTAGAGTGTCATGGTGTCATAGCTCACAGCAACCTCAGATTCTTGGGTTCAAGCAGTTCTCTTGCCTCTCTTGAGTAGCTGGGAATACAGGCGCTAGCCACAATGCCCGACTTTTTTTCTTTGGAGATAGAGTCTCAAGCTATTGCCCTAGGTAAAGTGCCATAGCATCATAGCTCACAGCAACCTCCAACTCTTGAGCTCAAGCAATCCCCTTGCCTCAGTTTTTCTATTTTTAGTAGAGAAGGGGTCTTTTGCTCAGGCTGGTCTTGAACTTGTAAGCTCAAGCACTCCACCTGCCTCAGCCTCCCAGAGTGCTAGGATAATAGGTGTGAACCACTGCACCCGGCCTCCCCAGCTATTTTTTTTTTTTTAGAGACAGGGGTCTTGCTGTAGCTCAGGCTGGTCTTGAACTTGTGAGCTCAGGTGATCCTCCCGCCTCAGCCTCCCAAAATGTTGGGATTACAGGCATGAGCCACCGTGCCTGGCCCTGACATCTTTCTTAAGTAAGACTCTAAGGCACTGTGCTAATTCCAGATACACAACTACCCTGAATGGAATATGGAAACCTCCATGTAGAGAGAAAGACTTGGACACAGGTAATTAGAAAGCTATGGGTTATGTGCTGAGATGGTTATACCCCTATGTTTTATGCCTTTTTGAGGCTAGTATTTGTGGCTTGTTCATCCCTATGGCCTCTACCTCCTCTAGCTTCTGGCACATGCTTGGTACAAAACAGGAGGCAATAAATATTTGCTGGATGAATGAATGACTTAGGTCTAGGCCCATCATTTCCAGATGAGAAAAAAAGAGACCTAAGGATGATCAAGAACCTGCCCAGTGGGCCGGGTGCTGTGTTTCATGCCTGCGATCCCAGCACTCTGGGAAGCTGAGGTGGGCGGATTGCCTGAGCTCACAGGATCAAGACCAGCCTGAGGTGGAGTAAGAGTCCCATCTTTAAAAATAACTGGGCATTGTGGCGAGTGTCTGTAGTCCCAGCTACTCGGAAGGCTGAGGCAAGAGAATCACTTGAGCCCAAGAGTCTGAGGTTGTTGTGAGCTGTGATGCCACAGCACTCTACCAAGGGGCAACAAAATGAGACTATTGTCTCAAAAAAAGAAAGAAAAAAAGGAAAGGAAAGAACCTGCCCAGTAAGGCAGCAACAGATCCTGAGTTTTCCTTCACCATGTTGGGAGTACTTCCCTGGGGGCAGAAGTCTAGGCAACACTGACCTTTGGCAGGCCCCATGTGGCTCAGGTACTCGCAGTGGCTGCTCCAGTGGTCTAGAGTGGCGAGGATGTGACTGGGGTCACCCGGCAGGGCGTGGGTAAGCACGTAGCTGAAGGCTCGCTCCTCGATCCGCAGCCCTGACAGGCAGTCTCGCAGGCTCCGCAGTAAGACTGTGCGCACCAGGAGTCGGAAGTAGTGCCGGTACCGTACCAGCAATGTCACCACCAGTGGCAAAAAAGCCAGTGCAATGGCTGGAGACATGGTTTCTACCTGGGACGGCCCTGGGTGCAGGGAGGTAGGGAGGGAAGTCCACACCCACCATTTACCTGTCATTTGTATAGACCTTACCAGCAGCAATATCTTTAATGTTAGAAACAATAGCTCAGAAAGATTAAGTCTTTTGTACTGAGCCACACAATAGAACTGGGATTTGAATCCAAGTTAGTATGATTGCAAGCCCATGTGCTTTCAAGGACTGCATACTGCCCATGTTTAGCACCCAACTGCAAACTGCTTCTTCCCAGTCCCAACCCCTGCTTCCATCTTCACATTGCTCCCCCCACTTGTTTTCCCTCATCCCTGAGTCACCCCTCTTTTAGGATCTCTTTCGCTAGTTCCCCTCTGGGATATCCTCCCCCTACTCTACACCCGTCTGCTTGGTCTCCTCCAACCTATTGCTGTATAGCAAAAGAGCACAGCTTTTTAGTCAGAATCCCCTTAACTTTACTTTTACTTTTAAGTAAAAGGCAATCAAAACACTCCATAGGGTGTTAGGATGAGGAGCCCTTTTTCCCACTTGAGGACTCTGCCTCTGTCTGCTCTTCCCTGGGTGTGGAAAGAGTCTTTTTTTGGGGGGGGGCCGGGGCTGGGTTTGAACCTGCCACCTCCGGCATATGGGGCTGGCACCCTACCCCTTTGAGCCACAGACCCCACCCAAGAGTCTTTAATTCTATAATAACTCTCCAATAGTCCTATCTCCCCTCCCTTGTATTACACTTTTTTCCCTGTCCTCATTCAGAATTCCCTTCCCAAGTGTGTACACACTTATATCACACAGCACACATTCCCCTGACCCTGTCTGTTTTCCAAAGGCCCCTATGGGGGATGGATACCCTCTACCATGGCCTGGACCATCTACCCCTCTCCTCCTGATCTGACCTCCTTTTAGGCCATCTTGCAAGAACCCTGGTGGTGATGGGGACTAAAAATGAAAGTAGGACAGGGTGGCATCTGCTCAGTGTGTAGGGCGCCAGCCCCATAAACTGAGGGTGGCGAGTTTGAACCCAGCCCCAGTAAAACTGCAACAAAAAATAGCCAGGCTTTGTGGTGGGTGCCTGTAGTCCCAGCTACTTGGAGGCTGAGGCAAGAGAATCACCTAAGCCCTGGAGTTGGAGGTTGCTGTGAGCTGTGACACCATGGCACTCTACCGAGGGCGATAAAATGAGACTCTGTCTCTTAGAAAATAAAATGAAAGTAGGACATACGGTATGAATGAGTATAAATGGGTGAGTGGTATAGTGGCCTTGAACTGGTGTGTTTGGGAACCCACACTCAAGGGCCCTGCTTACCTGGGCTGCCGGCTTCTGCTTAGGGAAGACCAGAGCACAGGACAGAATGGGGAGTTCTTGAGGAGGGGGAACTATGCTGAGGCAGGAGGCTAGACCTGCTTTCAATTATTGATGCTGAGGCTGCTGATGTCACCTGAGAAGTTTAGTTCATGTTACCAGTCACAGAGCTAAGGTGGAGCTGCCTCCTACCCTTTAGGAGACCTTAAAAACTTAGACTAATGCCAGGGTCTTTTTTTTTTTTTTTTTTTTTTCATACAAAGTCTCACTTTGTTGCCTTTGGTAGAGTGCCATAAAGTCAAAGCTTACAGCAACTTCAAACTCTTAGGCTTAAGCGATTCTCTTGCCTCAGCCTCTCAAGTAGCTGGGACTACAGGCACCCGCCACAATGCCCAGCCATTTTTTTTGTTTAGCAGGCCTGGGCTGGATTCGAACCCACTAGCCCTGGAGCATGTGGCTGGCGTACCACCCTCCCCTCCCCCCCCTTTTTTTTTGAAAGAGTCTCACTTTGTCACCCTTGGTTAGAGTGCCATGGCATCATAGCTCACTGCAACCTCCAACTCTCCGGCTCAAGCGATTCTCTTGCCTCAACCTCCCAAGTATCTGGGACTACAGGGGCCTGCCACAATGTCCGGATATTTTTAGAGATGAGGTCTTGCTCTTGCTCAGGCTGGTCTCAAACCTGTGAGCTCAAGGCAATCCACCCACCTGGGTTTCCCAGAGTGCTAGGATTACAGGCATGAGCCATTGTGCCCTGTGGACTCCAGGGTCTTGATTTGAGGGGTAATAAGAGCTACTGGGTCATCTGGTTATCTGGTCATCTTTACTCCAATTCCTTGGAGAAGACATGGGACATAGTGTCCATCAAGGTGATACAGAGATTGTAATTTATTCATTCAAAATTCAAGTTTTCTTTAATCAAGTGTCAGGGCCTGGGTCACATGTAAATATCAGAACCTGTCTGTCCTCCAGGAACTCCAAGATTGGTGGAAGAAACTGACTTAGGAACAGAGAATTGTACAATAGAATGATGTGTGGCACACAGTAGACAGTATTTGTTGATTTAATAAATGAATGAATCGGTATTGGATTAGGATTAAACACAGGGAACTGGAGATGCTCAGAGAATGGGGTTCACAGAAGGCAATCAGAAAGATGTTTGTATTGAGTCTTGAAGACAGAAGTCAAACGTGGCAGAAAGACAGTGTGCCAGGCCGCATGTGCAAAGCCCAGGAGGTCAATCCGGAAAGCCCAAGTATTTTTGGCAGGGGCTGAGTTTGAACTTGCCACCTCCGGCATATGGGGCCGGCGCCCTATTCCTTTGAGCCACAGGTGCCCCCCAGTTTTTTGTTGTTGCTTGTTTTTTTGAAACAGAGTTTCACTTTGTAGCCCTTGGTAGAGTGCTGTGGTGTTGTATTTCACAGCAACCTCTAACTCTGGGGCTCAAGCGATTCTCTTGTCTCAGCCTCCGGAGGAGCTGGGACTACAGGCGTCCACCACAACGCCTGGCTATTTTTAGAGGCAAGGTGGGTCTTGCTCTGGCTTAGTCTGGTTTCGAACCTGTGAGCTAAGGCGACCCACCCGCCTCGGCCTCCCAGAGTGCTGGGATTACAGAAATGAGCCAACGCGCCCAGCCGCAAGTATTTTCCTAGGGCTGGTGAAGTACCTTCCCAATAACTCTACTCAAAACCCCAACCCTCTTGTGTAAAAAGAAAAAAAAAAAAAAAGAATAGAAAAAAATAAAAAATAAAAAAAACCCCAACCCTTGGCATGGAGTGGGAAGCACCTGTTAGGCTCCCTAACATCTTGAATGACAAGATTTGAACCTGTGTTCAGGGCCCAGGAGAAGACACCAGATGGTTTTATTTTATTTTATTTAGCAGTTTTTGGCTAGGGCTGGGTTTGAACCCTCCACCTCTGGCATATGGGACTGGCGCTTTACTTCTTGAGCCACAGGTGCCACCTCACCGGAGGGTTTTAAAGAACTGATGATCAGCTTTCTGTCTCTGATTACTGTGGCTGTTTCCCAAAAGCAGGATTGAAGAAATGAGGGCGAGGAAGTCAGCCAGATAGCCTCTCTCGCTTCTACCAAAATTGATGATTTCTCCCCTTCACCTTAACAAGGGATATGGTCTCTTTTTTCATGGATGTCACAGATACCCACCACCCAGGTTAAGAACTCTGCTGGGTGCTACAGCTTCTGTGTATCCCCAGACCAGGCGCCGCTCATGGGTTTTCTGTGTGCTCCCCGACTATAGGACCCTATAGCGTCCGGCCTGGATCCCTTTCACCCCTCGAATGGCATATAAATAACGGCATTTGGTGTAAGAGTTTGTACACTGGCCAGAAAAGTGGCCTAATAGCCATGAGATACATAGCGCAATTCACTAGGGCCACTACCGCCGGTGGTGGCGAAGATTCTAGTTTAGAAACAGGGACGATAATGAAGTCACGTGATCCCCTCCTCCGTTTCCATGCATCACGTGCCTCACGTCTTCTCGCGCAGGCTGCACCTTCCCAGTGGTTGGGGATGATCACGCGGTGGAGGGCGGGGCCGGAAGCCAAGGTACGGGCTGAGGCGGCCAAGCCGCTCTGGGACCTTGTACGCGCGGGGGGCGGTGCCGGGTGGTTGCCTGCAGGAGGCAACCACAGGTCATGTGACCGGAAAGGCTCCTGACGGACGCCGTCCCTCCTCGGCTCGGCCTGAGCGCCCGGCCCGACCCCGGCGATGGGGTGCTGCTACAGCAGCGAGAACGAGGACTCGGACCAGGTGCGGCCGCGGCAGGCGGGGCTTGGGAATGAGGGCTAAGACCCTGGGGCATGGGACCCAAAAAGAAACCTGCAGTGGCGGTAGAGCCAGACTGCAGGGCTCACTGGAGTACGGAGGCCTGGAAGAGACATACCACAGCGGGTAGTAGAGCCGGGTTCTCTAGCCCTGTTAAAGCCCCAGGTCTCTGCACAGTCCATGAGACAGCCGCCTATCCGATTCGCTTCCACCTCTTCCACCTCCTTCTGCCTTCAAATCTTTACATTTTCAAAGACCCTTCGCTTGGGAAGCACTCCTTCCCCAGCTTCCTTTTTCTTCTCTGTGCTTGTATTAGCTGTCTTTACGAATCCATTTTACGGGTGGGTAAACGGAGGCCCTGAGTTAAATCTGTCCCGAGAAGAATCAGGAATTTGTGTGTTCTCTCAAGACTTGAGGCTGGGGAAGGAAGGTCACTGCTAGTCTCCAGTCAAAGAAGGACTCTGGAAGTTGGTGGCATTTGAGTTGGGCGTGTGGGAAGTTGTTTGGAAAGCAACAAATCGGGTTTAGCTTGGTTAGATTGAGGGAAAAGGAGATGGATGGGGAACTCATTTGGTTCTGAGTTTGGCCTGCCTCAGAGCAATCCCTGTCCGGAGCCTGAGGTTCCTCTAGCTAGAGGGGTGCCTGTCCTGAGAATCTGGCTGTAGACATGATCCCTTTGGAGAAAGGATTAGGTTAGGGAGCAATGTAGAGTTTCAAATTCTCCCTCTTTTCCTTGGTGCATTCTTTTCTCCACACTTTAATCCCTGCCCTGCCTGGCCTGACCACCTTTGAAGAAGGGGACCTTTCAAGGATGAAGTCTCATGCTGCAGGCCACTCACTTTTTTGATTACCTCTAAGCCTGGGTTCTATGTTTCAACACATAGCAGACACAAAGACAGTGGAAAGGTTTCAAGTAGCTCAGCCTATGGGAGAGATAGTCATAGACGTAGATATCGCTCATATGTGGGAAGTAGTTGATTTGCCAGTAAAGGAATTTTGGATTAAGGGCTTTAAACTAGGTAAACTTTGTGTTTGGGAAGCATTGTGGCTCCTGGTTCTCAATTCTTCAAACACCCAAAGAATACATACATGTCCTACCTTGCTTCGTGCCCAGTACCTCACTTCACTCCACCTGTTAAAGGAGACAGTAACCCTGCCTGCTGGAAGAGCTGTGTGTGGCCTAGTGGGAAATTGTCCCTTAAAGCATAATATGTGTCAGTGAATGAGTCAAGAAGCCTTATGAGGAAGGATATCCACTATTTATTTATTTTTGAGACACAGTCTCACCATGTTGCCTCAGTAGAATGTCATGGCATCAGAGCTCACAGCAACCTCAAACTCATGGGCTCAACCAATTCTCTTGCCTCAGCCTCCCAAATAGGTGGGACTATAGGCAACTACAATGTCCAGGTATTTTTTAGAGGCAGGGTCTTGCACTTGCTCAGGCTGGTGTGGAGCCTGAGTGCTCTGGCAGTCCACCTGTCTTGGCCTCTCAGAGTGATATGATTATAGGCATGAACCACCATGCCTGGCGGATACCAGCTATTAGATGGAAGCAAGGGCTGGGCTTTCTACTCTCTTGAATCTCCACCTTTTCCTTGATGAGTTCACTTCTGTTCCTAACACCCAGAGAAAGCGCTTAGACAGTGCTGTGATTAATGCTTCATGGAGCAAAAACCAATTCATCATCTCAGAGTCCTTCCTTTAACTCTTGGAAAAGCCCCTCTCCCACACTCATCTTTGCCCATTTATTATGAGATGTATCATACATTATAGTTTTCTAAGGGCTTTTACAGTTAATGCATTTGCTTCTTTCCAAACATGTCATACAAGTATGGGGTATGTGTCTTCAAAGATGGAGAAGTTCAGAGAGGCTAAATGATTTAGCCAAGCTAAGAAATGCTACAGCGGAGGTGTTTTGATACCAAGCCATGTACTTTATGTATTGATCAGGCCAAGCTATCTCTTTCAGCATGCCCATGACCAGGTATCCAGTCATGGGCAGGCCACATGTGCTAGATAGATGGTGAAACCCTAACTTTTGACTCAGGGACAAACCTTGGTGTGACAAATCTAATCCATGCTCTACTTGCCCTTTAGGGGCAGGGTGATCTTATTTATCCACTCTAAAGGGGGAGCCTGGGTTTTAGGAAGACCTTGTTCTTCCCTGATCTTAGCCAAAAGGCTGAGGAGCCATCAACTCCACTCTTTAAGAATGCCTGCTAGGCGCCTGTAGTTCAACGGAGTAAGGCGCCAGCCCCATATGCCAGAGGTGGTGGGTTCAAACCCAGCCCCGGCCAGAACTGCAAAAAAAAAAAAAGAAAAAAAAAGAATGCCTGCTAGGGAAAAAACTACCCTGTCCTGTAGGAAGATGTGTCTGAAACTGGACACATAGGAAGCAAACTTGGGCCTCATTATGGAGCCAGTGCTCCTTAGAGATATGTAGTTCTGTCTTGGCAAGAATTTTGCCTTTCTGGCTCTTTAATACTGAGCCTGTGTGTTAGGGAAGGAGGGTTTCTGGGAGTTCAGTGGTATTGGGACAGAAGCCCACAACTTCTGTCTCATGCTGTTGGGAATTGGATCAAACTGCCTGAGGACATTTGGGTAACCTAGGTTTGAGGAGGAGAGTAAGGTGAAAACCCTGGGCCCGACTAGGGCATGGCAGCAAGTCAGAGGAAGCAGCCCTTTAAAAGGAGAGTTAAGATGTATTGATTCCTAAATAATATAGTAATTGGTTTTATATGATTTGGAACTTTATTCTGTTTGGGTTTATTGAATTTTTTTCAATCCAAAGGTTTATAGTCTGAATAAAATTTGGAAATTAAAAAAAAAAATGTTAAGGAGTTGTGGGCAGGGGAGCAGGAGCCTACAGCAGGAAAGTCTGTGGCAGGAACTGAGACAGACCTGGAGGGGAGCACTGAAGATTCTTATGGTCTGGCCTTGAGTATTGGTGAGTGAGCATTAGCTGGGACCCCACCCCTTGGCTTTGTCCTGGGTACCCTTGCTCTTCATGGCTTGTTTATCCAATCTATAGTTGATACAAAGCCAGCAGGGATTTGCAGCTGATGGGCTCAAGGCATGGTTAAATCCAGAAAGATTACAATAGATTAGAACAAAGGACTAAAACAGGACAAGGAGAAATGCAATTATACAGGAGTGGGGTGACTTGGTTAGGTCTTAGGTCAGTTCTAGGGGTTGTGATTATTCGCATAGGTTCATAATAGAAGGGCTGCTGAAAACTTAGAAGCTGCCCATGCCACATTAAAAGAGGTGTGGTGGCTTGGCAAGAATGGAAGCAGCTACGCTGTTCAGCTCAAGTCAGGATACACAGGTACACTCAGTTTGGTTCTCAGAGTCACATACAAAAAGAGCGCCAGATACAGTGGAGTATCTGAGTAGAAGGGACCTGTCCTCAAGAAGGGAGCACTCGTGTAGTGTGAGGCTGCACTGGTATTCCTGTCCTGGGATATTCAGAGGAATGGTCCTCTAGAGGTTGGGGCCCAGGGCCTTCTCTCTGGACTCAAGACCTCTCAGAGCCCTGGGAACAGACAGCCTTCCAGGAGAGTGTTTCTTCAGCTCCTGACTTGCACTTATTTCTCCTCTAAATACTACCATTTTAGAATTTCCTATCTCCTCTGACTTCTAGCCTTTCTCCTCCACCAGGACTCTTTTCTGAAGCTCCAGAGTTGTTGCTAAATACCTGCTCTAAGCCTCATAAAAATAGGGGCTCGTCTATCCTGGGTGACATAGTGAGACTCTGTCTCAAAAAATAAGAAAGAAAAAAAGAAAGAAATCAAGGGCTCTAGGACTGTTTGGTTCCACTTTAATTCATTTAGACCACCAACTTAGCCAAGCTTCCAAGGGCAGACAGAACTGAGTCTTACTTTACATTCTCTAAGCCTGGGCACTTTGAATACTCCTTATTATAAAAATATCTTGGTGTTTAAATAAAAGTCAGAGCTGGGTTGAGGAGAGAAGCTAAAAAAGGCAAGTAGGAAAGGTAGTCCTGGGGCTGACTTCTACCCTACGGCCTCTTCTAGGACCGAGAAGAACGGAAGCTGCTGCTAGATCCTAGCAGCCCTCCAACCAAAGCCCTCAATGGAGCTGAGCCCAACTATCACAGCCTGCCTTCTGCTCGCACTGATGAGCAGGCCTTGCTCTCCTCCATCCTCGCCAAGACAGCCAGGTGAGTGTCACAGGACCAAAGCTTGGGGCAAAGCTCCTTCATCCATATTAAAGGCTGGGATCACAGGAGCTAGGCCTATGACGTGGGGAATGGGACAGGGTCATTGGGGAGAGGTGCTTCAGGGCCATGCTCTAGTGGGCAGGCTGGAGATGCAGATGTCAGATAGCTGTGGAGTTGGTGCCTGGGCAAACACTAAGTTGTTTGTTCCTTTTGAAAGCACTTGTTATGTCCTGTCTCCTCCTCCAAAGCAACATCATCGATGTGTCTGCTGCAGACTCCCAGGGGATGGAGCAGCATGAATACATGGACCGGGCCAGGCAGTACAGGTGAGTACCTGGCCAGCCTCAGTCCCTCAGGCTACTTGGGCTCCTTTTCCCTCCATGCCTGTTCCAGCTTTGTAGTTTGGGCCCCAGTCCAGGCTCCTCATTTGGGTATATCCCAGTAGACAGACCACAAGTTGCTTGAGTGCTTCAGCAGATAGTCATGTCAGTGTCAGCCCTGTTAACCTTATAATACTTTTTTTTTTCTTTTTTTGAGACAGAGTCTCACTATGTCGCCCTGCGATTGAGTGCCATGGCATCATAGCTCACAGCAACCTCCAATTCCTGGGCTTAAGAGATTCTCTTGCCTCAGCCTCTCAAGTAGCGGGGACTACACCCACAACACCCGACTATTTTTGTTGCAGTTCTCATTGTTGTTTAGCTAGCCCAGGCTGGGTTCAAACCCACCAGTCTTGGTGCTTGTGGCCAGCACCATAACCACTGTGCTATGGGTGCCAAGCCCCTATAATATACTCTTGAGGTTGCTGAGGCCAAGGGAGGTGGGCCTAGAGTGAGTTTGTGATGAGCTGAGGCCCTGTCACCCTGCTTCTGTGGCCTGAGGGAGTGAGGCTGGGTGGTCAGACAATTGTGCCTAACTTTTCACTCCCACCCTGTTGGCCAGCACCCGCTTGGCTGTGCTGAGTAGCAGCCTGACCCACTGGAAGAAGCTGCCACCGTTGCCGTCTCTCACCAGCCAGCCCCACCAAGTGCTGGCCAGCGAGCCCATCCCTTTCTCTGATTTGCAGCAGGTGAGCCACCCCTCACTTGACCTTGCCACCCTTCCTACAATGCCCAGGATGGAAGGGTTCACCTGCCCTGCCTCAGAGGAGATAGGGAAGGTGATGTTAGGGAGGCTGGTAGCCTGTGGGCTCCAGTTAACTCCCACCTTATTCTTTTACTTTTCATATTCTCCTTGTCTGTCCTCCTCCACAACCTTTATTCCTTTTTTCCCTTTTGTTCTTTTCCTTTCCCATCCCCTTCCCACCCTTTGTCTTTCCAATCCTTCCTTTCTCTTTGGCTTCTTTTTGCCTATCATTCCTTCTTCTCTCCATTCCAATCTCCCATCATCCCCCTTCTTTCCTGTTCTCTCCTCACCTGTGTTTCTCTCTCTTCCCTGCCCCCTTCTTTGTCTCAGGTCTCCAGGATAGCTGCTTACGCCTACAGTGCACTTTCTCAGATCCGTGTGGACGCAAAAGAGGAGCTGGTTGTACAGTTTGGGATCCCATGAAGAGAAGGGGTCCTTGGACAGCTCTCCTCTCTTCACCCTGTCTCAATCCTGCCTCTCCTGGCCCCTAGCCTCACTGCGGCCTATACAGTACCCTACCTAACCTGCTACTAATCACAGAGAAAAATGTGGAGGAGAAGAGCAAGGCTAGCTTGAGCAAGCGAGAATGGAGCATGGGAGGGTAGAACCATTTGGGACTGGCTATTGAAGCCCTGGCCAGGGGTGGGGTGGGGGCAAAAATAACAAGGCCTGATACGTCTTCAGTAATTGGGAAAGTGGAGATACCACTGGGGTGGGGAGATGATCAGCAGGGGACCTAGGAGGCTCCCCTTCCCACCTTTTCTCTTGGTCTCAAGATTCACTCCTGCCCCCCTCTCCCTGACTTGGTGCTCACATGCACCTCACTAGGGTTTGTGACCAGGGTCTGTATGAGCTTGAATTTGAATGAATTGAGTTTTTATTTTTAGCACCCTGGGTTTTTACATGTTTTGTGTTTTTTCTTTTCATTTTGGTTTGTCATCCTTGATAAAGGAAGTATATTCATCCGTGTGCTCGTTCTAGCCCTTCTGTCCTGCCCACCATCCTACTACATACTTCTGGCTACTCTAGTCTATAAGCAGTGAGATGGGGAAACGGGGACATCTTCTAGGGACATCAAATGCAGGAGGTAACAGTTGCGGATGTTAGCTCTTAGCTGAGACTTGGCCTGGACTAACCTCAGATTAGGTAAAACTATTCTTGTCTCTTCTTTGGTGATGGGAATACTGTCAAAGCTGAACACTGAAGGAATTTGAACCTGAGCAGGTGTAACTGCCTCAAACTCAGTGGAATTACCTACAGTCCCTGAGGCTGGCAGGGAGGCAAGTGACAGGGGTGAGGGTAGACCAGGCTATTCTGGGAACACCTGATACGGAGTCAGCAAGCCAATGTTATTAAGCAGAAGATTCTTTTTATCAAATAAGATCTTAAGCAGAATCCCAGCATACAAAATGTACAGTGAAACTACTCTGCTCTGATTAAAGTGGGGGAGGGGAGGCCAGGCGTGGCGGCTCACGCCTGTAATCCTAACACTCTGGGAGGCCAAGGTGGATGGATTGCTTGAGCTCATGAGTTTGAGACCAACCTGAGCAAAAGTGAGATCCCACCACCACCACCAAAAATAGAAAAACTGAAGCAAGTGGATCAATTGAGCCCAAGAATTGGAGATTGCTATGAGCTACGATGCCACAGCACACTACCCAGGGTGACGGCTTGAGACTCTGTCTCAAAAAATAATAATAAAAAAAAAACTGGGGGTTTCACAGTTCACAGCCCACTTTCTTGGCCTGTCATGGAGGCCTATGAGGCATCTCCACAGACCCTGGTATTCTACTAAGAGAGAGTGAAGCCTGCTGGTACTCTGTACAGAGTTTGGAAATTACTAACCCCAAGATATCTAAGCTGAAGGGTACAAAGGGCTCCAGAGAGCTAGATAAAGTTTTCCAAGGCCATGCAGTAAACCCAACTATCCTGTGCCAGCAGACCTTTCCCTCCATTGCCTCCCTCTCTCAGACTAGAGCTACTGGAAGTTGCCATACTTGGAAGGCATCTCTATAAGGTACACGTGACTTCTGACTTGCTGAACAGCTCAAATCATTTATTATCAAGCCAAGCTGACCATCTTCAGGCCTTTAGGACTTCTGGGGTCCTGGAAACCTTACAGTGCATTCTGCTTGATCCTGGCCTTCTTGGGCTTGATGTTCATGCGTTTCCAGACTTCAGCTGTAGTGCGGTCTGCTTTGGTGACCCCACTGAAGTCGAATGTAGTGATATGGGGCAGGGTGCACAGCACATATTGCCTGTGGGGAAAACTCGGGCTGGGGGCCAGCCCCCCCATCCTATCCCCCTCCACCAGTTGCTGCTGTTTTCCCTGACTGCAAGGAATGGAGGGTTTTGAGTATACTTTTGGGGAGATCAGGTTTACTCTGACTGACAGCATGAAATGTCTAAAGGGCTGCTACTCCCCACCAAGGTCCAAGCATGACAGAAGAATGGTCTTGGATTTCTTGTTGCCCTTCTCCCTTTCCCTCAGGGGAGCTAGCTGGATCCCAGCTCTAGGGCAGGGCACTTACCTATACCCCTTCTCCTCCTCTATGGGGTTTCCATGGAGTGTTAGGCTCCGGAGTCGAGGGAGGACAGCCAGCTTGTTCACCTCCCCTAGGCGATGGATGCTGTTGCCGTGAAGATAGAGGACACTCAGGTTGAAGAAAGTTGATAAGACCTGTTGGGGAAAGGAACTGAGAGCCAGGCTGGACAGGACCCTGGATCTGTGCTCAGGAATGACTGGGCAGAGATGGAAGAACTTGGGAAACAACTTGCCCTCTACTCCAAACCCCAAAGCCATACTATATGACTCTAACCTAATCTACTTTCATTTACCTTTAAAAGATACAGGGGAATCATATTGAAATAGAGCTGTGATCTGAGGAGTAGGTGGTATTGGCCTAGGGACCAGCACTACCACTGACTTGCTGGAAGAATGGGCTCCCCTGCCTCTCCCTGAGCCTTCCTTGCCCCTTCACTGAAGACTTTTCCAGCTTTGGTGACTTAAGATCCTATCACAGTAAGGGACAAGAATACAGAGTATTATGCTAGGCACAAAAGGGAAGCTTTTTAAAGTGCTAGTTAAATTTAGGCCAGGCACTCTAGCTCATGCCTGTAATCCTAGCACTGTGGAAGGCCTAAGTGGGAGGATCAGTTGAGGCTAAGGGTTCCAGACCAACCTGAGCAAGAGCAAGACCCCACCTCTAAAAATAGACAAATTAGTTGAGTGTCATGGTGGGAGCCTGTAGTCCTAACTACTTGTGGGACTGAGGCAGGAGGACTGCTTGAGTACAGGAGTTTGAGGATTCTGTGAGCTATGATGTCACTGGGCAACATGAGATCCTGTCTCAAGGTAAGAAAAAAAAAAAGTTAAATTGACATCACTACATTAGGGGAACAGTTCCCAAGTCATGCTCTAGCTTTTTTTTTTTTTTTTTTGAGACAGAGTCTCATTAGGTCACCCTTGGTAGAGTGCCATGGTGTCACAGCTCACAGCAACCTCAAACTCTTGGGCTTAAGCAATTCTCTTGCCTAAGCCTCCCGAGTAGCTGGGACTATAGGCACCTGCCACAACGCCCGGCTATTTTTTTTGTTGTTGTAGTTGTCATGGTTGGTTAACTGGCCCAGGCCAGGCTCGAACCCAGCAGCCTCAGTGCATGTAACCACTGTGCTATGGGCACTGAGCCATGTTCTAGCTCTTTTCCTCTTCAGCAGGGATCCTGGCCATATATTGTCTATCTCTTAAAATGTGAATCTGAGTTCACAGGACAGCACAAGACATAGTGGGTGCCAATAACAACAACTACAGTTTTGTTTCAGCTTACAATGTGCCAGTTGGTTTTCATGTATTTTCATTTAATTCTCACAAAACCTTTGTGATGCTGGCACATTATCCCTGTTTTTCAGATAAGGGAACTAAAGTTTTGAGAGAGTAGGTTGCTCATCCAAAATCACACTGTAAGAGACAAATCAAGAATATGAAACCTACATCTGTGTGACCACATAGCAGTGTGCTTTGGACTGATCATGTTGCCTCACTACTATTATGACACCATGTGGAAGTGGCGACGCTGGGGGCCTGTCCCTCTGATTGGTCTCCTAGGGCTAGAAACTCACAGGGTCAATGGAAGTCAGGTCATTGAAGGACAGGTCAATCCAGGCCAGGTTCTCTGGGTGTGCTAGCAGCCGTGAAACCACCTGGTTGAAGTCTTTCAGGTCATTGAGAACATTGTTATTCAGCCACAAAGACTGGGTCAGCGACTTCCCCGACTTTGAGTGCTTCAGTGGTCGTAGCCCTGTCCTTGGCTCCTCAGTTACTAGATCTGTGGGAACAAATTGGGGCTTGGGTATATTTTCGCTTTCCTGGCCTTTAGCAGCTGGGAAAGGACAGAACTGGAAAGATGAGGAGCTCAAACTGTAGTTGGAGGGGCTGGTAGGGCCATAACTTGTGCTTGAGACCCTATCCCACAAGACAGCAATCAGAATGTTTTTTTTTTGTTTGTTTTTTGAGATAGTCTCACTCTGTTGCCCTGGTAGAATTCTGTGGTGTCATAGCTCACAGAAACCTCAAACACTTAGGCTCCAGCAGTCCTCTTACCTCAGCCTCCTGAGTAGCTGGGACTACAGGTACCTGCCACAACATCTGGCTAATTTTTCTATTTTTATTTATTTATTTTTGAGAGTCTCACTTTGTCACCTTTAGTAGAATGCCATGGCATCACAGCTCACAGAAACCTCAAACTTTTGGGCTTAAGTGATTCTCTTGCCTCAGCCTCCCAAGTAGCTGGGACTACAGGCATCTGCTACAACATCTGGCTAATTTTTATTTTTTTTTCAGTCTTCAAATATTTTTTATTGGAAGACCATGCATTGCCTTCATTTATTGTATTTCAAATCACTGTACATTTACTTTTGTGAAAACACTGCCTGCGTTTTCTAGTACCAAAAAACCCTAAAAATTGTTTCAGGAATGTAGAGAAATATCCAACTTAAATAGCAAAAAAGTGCACCATAATTACTGCTGCACTGCAGTCATTTCTGCATTTTCCATGTTTCTTAAATAATTATTTTGTCTGGCAACACATAATATAAAGAGCAATTGTGAAAAACAGACATTTACATTACATTTACTTCTAAACATTACATTTACTTCTAAAGACTTATTGAGAATATCGGTTGGCATTGGATAACCAATCATAGGTGCAGCTGCAGTAGCAGGATATGCATATGCCTGTTGGTTCATACCATTGTGCATATTGGGAACATTACTTCATTGGATTACCAGTCCTAAAACTGGTCTGTATACCAGCAGACACAAAATTACTCCCAAAGCTCCCACTGGTGTAATTTGCAGTACTGTAAACACCATTCTGAGTTTTTGCCCCAAAATCTCTCTTAAGCAGGCTAGAATAACCTCTGTCATAATTCTCCCTGTCTCTAAAGGTATTAAATCCACCCCTTTTGCCCGCAGAGTATCTGTCCCGACGGTCATCCTTCA
>CAUYPK010087558.1:0-31854 GCA_963574355.1 Loris lydekkerianus | reverse complement strand
GCTCTTTGCCTCTTATCATTATTTTGTATACTGTGGCTCTTTGCCAAGTTTGGATTTTGTTATGCTGCTTCTGAGGAGGGACCTCTGAGGAGCGATCTCCGAGCGCGTAGTCGAACTTGTTCGCCACCCCTGCTCTAGTGTATGTGGCTGGTGCCTTAGCCACTACGAGCCTAATTCTTTCATTTTCATTATTTTCCTTTTGTTGTGTAAGTGTTTAAGGCTGTGATTTTTTGTTATTCATTGCTTTACATGTAGCCCAGGATTTTTGGTATGTAAATGCCTCATTACCTTTGTTTTTCAGAAATTTTATAATTTTGATTTGTATCTTCCGCTTCACTTAATAGTTGCTTAATAGAAGTTTTTTGTTTTTTGTTTTATTTTAAGAGACAGAGTCTTACTTTGTCACCCTCAGTAGAGTACTATGGCGTTACAGCTCACAGCAACCTCCAGCTCTTCGGTGTGGGCGATTCTCTTGCCTCTGCCTCCCAAGTAGCTGGGACTCCAGGCGCCCGCCACAATGCCTGGCTATTTTTTTGTTGCAGTTTGGCCAGGGCCAGTGTGAACCTGCCACCCTCGGTATAAGGGGCTGGCGCCCTACTCACTGAGTCACAGGCACCACCCTAATAGAAGTTTTATAAATTTTTTTTGGTCTTATGATCCATGTGCCTGGTCGACCTTTTCCTACTATTTGTAACCATTCTGAGGATGTGTTGGGATGTTCAGGTTCATGCAGCTGCCTTTACTATGTTCCCTCCTCCTTTGCACTTTTATTTTGTTGCAACTTGATCTTCTACTTGGACAGAACCATAGTCTCTCTGGGGTGGTGCAGATCTTTGAATCTGGTAGGGGAGTATTTGATGAGGCAAAGAGAGAATGGCCTGTGGTGAGGACCTGGCTATGTAACTCACTGGCTTGCCCTAAGTGGTGCTGTTACATCAGAGTGAGCCACTCCTGCCGGTTCAGAATTGCTGTTTAATAAGTACCTGCTCATGTGGAGTGAAGTGGTGACTAAGGACTACTCCCTGTGTTTGCATCCAGTTTGCCAGCTCCACACTGACATCTCAGTACTTCCTTCTGTATATGCCTCTGCTGTTTCTTAAAAGTTGAATAAGAGTTCAGTGCCTGTAGCTCAAGCGGCTAGGGTGCTAGCCACATATACCGGAGCTGGTGGGTTCGAATCCAGCCCGGGCCTGCCAAACAACAACAACCGCAACCAAAAATAGCCAGGCATTGTGGCATGCACCTGTGGTCCCAGCTACTTGGGGGCTGGGGCAAGAGAATCGCTTAAGCCTAAGAGTTTGAGGTTGCTGTGAGCTGTGACACCTCGGCACTCTACCCAGGGCAACAGCTTAAGACTCTGTCTCAAAAAAAAAATTATTTTTAGTTTAAAAGTTGAGTAACATTGGAGCCTCCTACAAATAAATCCCTGTATTTTGCCTTGTAGGTCTGGTCAAATATGAAAATCTAAGAAAAGCTATAAAATGGGGCATGTTGAGCTCTGAATGCCCAGATGGGTAGTGACTTGAAATACTTAATAGATTGTGGCAAACATATGGCATTTGCTTCTGAAGAGGCTGTTCAGATGGAAAATATAAAATTGTTTAAAAAGTTGTGACTGGGCTCAGCACCTGTAGTTCAGTGGCTAGGGCACTAGCCACATACCAGAGTTGGCAGGTTTGAATCCAGCCTGGGCCTGCCAAGCAACAATGATAACTATAACCCCAAAATAGCCTGATGTTGTGGCAGGCGCCTGTGGTCCCAGCTACTTGGGAGGCTGAGGCAAGAGAATCACTTAAGCCCAAGAGGTAACACAGCACTCTAACCAGAGCGACAGCTTGAAACTCTGTCTCAAAAAAAAAAAAAAAAAAAGAAAAGTTGTGACTGATAGTACCAAATTTTAATTAAGAGATGGATTTTACTTATTCCTTTAATTTAATAAACAAAATTTATTTCTGATTATAAACAATATAGGCTTAGCGAGAAACATTTGGAAATCCAGACGAAGAATAAGAATTAAACTCCCCACCATAATGCACTTTGCAGTTCACTGGGTCCATTTGGAATAGTGCACAGGCCCGTTAGGGTGTTTCTCACAAGTGACATCGTGGCAAACTCATTTCTTTATTTAAGAGAACCAGTTATAATTATTTTTTCCAGTTTACCATAGGATTAGTAAATTAGTCCTTTACTGAACAGGTTTTCTTAATTTTGGTGTTTTTGCTGCAGAAAAATATGAAGATTTAAGTTCTTCAGATGAATCCTACCCCATTCCTCAGAGACAGAGGCCCTGTCGGAAGAAGGGCCTCAGCATCCATGAGGGGCCTCGTGCGTTGGCCAGGATCACAGCCATCAGACTTGGAGGGAAGACCCCAACCCCACGGCCTAGCTGTGGTGAGCAATCCACACTTGCTGGGTGCACTTTGCTGTGGCATTCCAAGATTCTGTCTTGGTGAGAACAGAACTAAGGCTCCTAAAACATGGGCCTTGGGCCCTAAAGGTAGTCAGGCTTTCATACTCAAGCATTGAGACGTAAAAGCTGGTTCCAGCAATGGAAATCCATTAGTCGTGGCCTAGCTCTTGGTTTGGTCCATCTCCTTGACTTTCCTTTTCTTTTTTTTGTTTTTTGAGACAGAGTCTATGTCGCCCTTGGTAGAGTGCTGTAGTGTCACAGCTCACAGCAACCTCAAACTCTTGGACTTAGGACGCTAAGTAGCTGGGAGTACAGGCGCCCGCCACAATGCCTGGCTGTTTTTTGTTGCAATTGTTGTTTAGCTGGCCTGGGCTGGGTTCGAACCCACCACCCTTGGTATATGTTGCTGACGCCATAACCTATGGGTGCTGAGCCTGACTTTCCTTTTTTTTGTTTTTAAGAGACAGTGTCTTATTTTATCACCCTTGGTAGAGTACTGTGGCGTCACAGCTCATGGCAACCTCCAACTCCTGGGCTTAGGCAATTCTGCCTCAGCCTCCCAAGTAGCTGGGACTACAGGTACTCGCCACAGTGCCCAGCTACTTTTTGTTGCAGTTTGGCTGGGGCTTGGTTTGAACCCACCAACCTTGGTATATGGGGCCAGCGCCCTACCCACTGAACCACAGGTGCTGCCCCTGACTTTCCTTTTCATTGGTTATTAGAAATAGAACTTTCTCACCTGGGCACAGTGGCTCATCCTTGTAATCCTAGCACTTTGGGAGGCCTAGGCATGAGGATTGCTTGAACTCAGGAGATCAAGACCAGTCTGAGCAGGAGCAAGACCTGATCTCTACTAAAAATAGAAAAATTAGCTGGGCATGGTGGGAGATGCCTGTAGTCCCAGCTACTCAGGTACGTGAGGCAGGATTGCTTACACCCAGGAGTTTGAGATTGCTGTGTGCTAGGCTAATGCCATGGCACTCAACCCAAGGTGACAGAGTGAGACTCTTTTCTCAAAAAAAAAAAAGAACTTTTTTCTCTATAGTGGTTACACTCATTCCAATCATCAGATAGGTGGGCCGGCTAATGCAGAGAAGATAAGGAGTTTGACGTCCCACTCCATGGTTCTGCCCGTTACCTGGGCAGAGCACCTTAATGCATTTGCTAGGGTGAGTTGGGTATGCTTCCATGGGCAGAAGGCCAAGCAAAGGTTTAGCTCCTGTGCTCAAGGTGATGGATTTGACCCTCAGACTCTTCTGAAAAGGTACATACACTTGGAAGTGCTAGAATCCTAGTCTCCAAGTATTGAGGTCTGAGTTTATTCCCAGATTGTCAGCCCCTGAGTGTTGAGTGTTTTGCTTTTGGGGAGTTCTGGGGAGCTCTGACCATTGTTTAGGCAAGCTGGGTTTGATGTTCACTCTTTTACATTGGCCTTTCTAAGCGGTCAGTCTGGGGCATGAGTTATATCTTCCTATGATGCCTGTTACCCATCCATGGCGATGCCATGGGTCAGGCCCTGCAGGCTGAGAGGATGGGCCCTCCCTGGAGGCCCGACTTTGCAGCCAAAGGAGACCGTGTTTCAGTTGGGAGCATATGAGTAACTTGATTCCCCTCTAAGACTGCAGGAAGAATTACATTCTCGTGTGTGTTCATTTTTGACTTGTTTCCTTGTAGGCAGATCTAGTCAAGGGATTTGTAATATTCTATTATTGCTATTAATTTTTAGCCAAAGGTCTTTGCCTTCACATTCAGCCAGATCTCTTTAGCTGGGCTGATTGACCCAAGGATGACTGCCTCTAGATGCCAGTGTTTAAGCAGGTCACAGAGTTTAAACTGGTAGATGGGCATACGTGTATTCACATATATATGGGGGGACTCGTCCCAGGGCCAAGCCCCCGCTGAAAGGATTTCCAGCTAAAGGAACACCCAGTGGCACAACTATCTTTAGTTCACTATTTTATACTTTTCCCATTTGAAAAAGAGCACAGGGACGTGCAGAGGACCCAGGCTTGGCCTGAACCATCCCTGGCTCCACCAGGCACTTGCCATGAGATAGGATACCAGCTGGTCTCCAAAGTCCTCTTTTCTTACTCACAAACTGTAAATAACAGCTCTGACCTGGTGACTGTGACAGGTAGCAAGGTAATGACAGGTAGCTTCTTTCCTGCATATCCAATCTTGGGTCTTCTCCCGTACCAAGGATCCTGAGGGGGCAGCATTTGGAACAAAGGTGTCTTCACCTTGTGTCTGTGTGGGTTTACATGATCCATTCTGCACACAGAGCAGGTGCCTCCACGGGGCTATGTCACCTTCAACAGTAGTGATGAGAACCCTCTGGAAAGGGAGGGCCTCTGCTACCGGGATGTCACCTCCCCCATCAATGACCAGGATGTGGAGAGCAGCAGCAGCAGCAGCCGGGGTACGTAACCTCCCCTGTTCTCCGCACTGCCTGCAAGAGCATTCCCTTAGGTCTGTATGCCTACCCCTGGGATGAGTCCATCCACCAGAGAACAAGAAAGGGAAAGGTACAGAAGCCATGATTCTTATAGGGGAAACCAAAGAATCCGATAAAGGGCAGTTCCACTGTAAAGAGCCATTCCAAACTGAAAGGTTTAGCCCCTTGATTTGGAAGCTGGCCAAAGCTTCAGGGAGTCTTCCAGTATGCAATGTCTGTAGCAGTTAGATGTATGCATGCATGCAGCAGCTCTGTACTGAGTGTCACACATCCATGTGCTTTTTAGGGTATTTGGGGTTCATTGGGGAACAAAAGAACCTGCCTGTCTGTGGAAGGGAGAGGGGCAGGACGGGCAGGAGGCATGAAGCAGGGGACACCTAGCTGCTTGAGGAGATGAGCTGTGGCTGTAGCAGCTCAGGCCCAGGGCCCTGGGGCAAGGCCTGCAGGCAGGTGTCCTCTCTCCCTGTCATCAGAAGAGCAAGAACACGCTTTCTGTGCCAGCCTCGGGATCATCCGGAGCAGCAGCAGCAGTGAGGGCCCAGCCAGAGCCCAGGGGCTCAGCAGCGAGGCCTCTGTTGAGAGTAACGAGGTAAGAGTCTCCTTTCTTGACCCTCTACTCCCTCTCCCATTCTTGGCATTGTAGGAGATGCTTGACATCCCAGTTAACCTGGGATGAGCAAGTATGGTAACAAGTCTTTAGTGGGTTTCTGTGCTGGGAAGTGCAGTGTCCAGGGCCTGCTGCCTTGGAGCACGACATGAGTGTGGGTGGCATGGGCTATAGCAGCAGCCCCAGAGGACAGCTTCCTGAGGGCTCCCGGATCTTAACCCATGTGTGACCTCAAACATGTACCCTTGTACCCCTTGCTGCAGGATTCAGATCATGCATGTAAAAGCTCAGTTCGCAAACAAACTAAAAGTTATATGAAGACTAAGAATCGTCACAACCAGGGGCCTCCCAGCACTGGGACTTCCGGGGCAGCCTATACCCCAGGATCTATCCCCCAAACCGAGAGGTCCCCCTATTCAGGACCCCAGGTAAGGCCATTTGTAAAGCTAGTGGTTACACTCTTAGAAAGAACTGTGCTCTTTGTGATTTGTGAGTTGTTTACTGGGTATTTATGATGGGCCAGGCATTGTTGATAGAGTTGGTGGCTTTTCTCCAACTGAACAATAAACGACAGGCTCAGTGGACTCCTGATTAGTGGCCCAGTTGTGGAGTTTGTGTTGCATCCTTCTCCAACGGTGTCCATAATCCAGTCAGCCTCCTTAAGCCTGGGGAGGAGAAAAACAAGACTGATGTCAGCTGCTTCCAGGAGTTGTGAAAAGATGCGTGAAGCAGAGACCACATGACTACACAATTGAGTGGAAATGTGCTGTTTCTGAGTTCTGTCTTGTGCAGGCACACATGATACGAAGAGGGAAGGCAGAGAGGGAAGTTTTGCTTTTTATTGTAAAAGCACCAGTGCTGCTGCTCACTGAGGGCTTGTGGCCTCACTGGCTTCTCCTGCAGCCCCTCCCAAGGACCTGCCCCCAGGCTGCAGGAGCAGGTGTGCTCTTACTGCCTTAATCATGGGAACTTGCCAAGGCTGTTTTTTTCAGAAAGTAGTTTAAGGGGAACGACAGAGTGAGCACCTTCAAAAATTTACTCCTCCATTAAAAACAGCAATACACTTGCAAAAATAGAAATTCTGGAGTTGAAAAGTACAACTGAAATGAAACTTTGACTAGATGGGCTCAACAGTGGATTTGACAAATCATAAAACTCATACATCATCTGAGATGATCTAGTCTGAGAGAATGAAGAAAAATGAATAGAAACCTGTGAGATACTATCAAGCTGACAATACACACGATACTCTTCCTAGAAGGACAGGAGAGAAAAGCAGAAAATATGTTTAAGGGATAGCCTAACCTCAAATTGGGACAAAAACATTTATCTTTATATCCAAGGAGCTTGATGGACTAACTCTAAGTAGGATAAACTCAGAAATCTATACTTAAAACACATAAAATCAAAATGTTGGACAAAAAGAAAGTTGCATGGAATCAGAAAAGTATACACCCTAGACAAAGGTTCTCAAGATGAACAGCCTCATTACCACCTTTTACAGAGCTGAGCATGTCAGGTGAGGTGAGGAACCCATGTTCCAGTGATGAGGTCAGAAGAGAGATCAAAAAAAGACAGCGGGGCTTAGAAATCCTGTCTGCCTGAGGGCACTGAGTAGGAGGGCAGCGTGGGCCCCAGCCCCAGGCCAGTCTTGGGTAGAATCTGGCAGCCCGAAGGAGTCCACTGGGTGAAGAGGAAATGCTCTGCATGGTGGCTGCTCCTTCCCTGTCTCCTCTGCCCTCCAGAACCTGGCCACACTGCTGGAACAGATTGGGTGTCTCAAGTACCTGCAGGTTTTTGAGGAGCAGGATGTGGATCTCCGCATCTTTCTGACCCTCACTGAGAGCGACCTGAAGGAAATCGGCATAACGTGAGTCCAGCAGGGCCATTCCTGGCACTCACACCCCTCATTTCAGCCAGGCATCCTGGGACCAGCTTAGAAGTCAGATCTGTATCCTTGCCTAATTCCCCCTGCAGGTTGTTTGGGCCCAAAAGGAAGATGACCTCTGCCATTGCCCGCTGGCACAGCAGTGCCCGCCCACCCAGTGATGCCCTGGAGCTGGCCTATGCTGACCGCCTGGAGGCCGAGATGCAGGAGCTGGCCATCCAGCTGCATAAGGTAGGTGGTGCCCAGGGAGCCCATGGGGAAGGGGTAGGGATGGCAAGGGCAGCAGCCAAGGTGGGAATAAACATCCTAGCCCTTACAGGAAAAGGACAGTAGTGCATACAGGGAGCGACAGTCAGACGCACACAAGGACAGCAAGCAAGTGGCCAGCACAGATGGGGAGGAGAGACTGGGTCAGAGACAGAACAACAGACTCAGACCTCTGAGAGGGAGAAGCCTAGTCCTCCCAAGTGGTCTTGGGCCCCCTCCCAGCCTGGCCCTCCACCCTGCAGCGCTGTGAGGAGCTAGAGGCTGTTCGAGGCCAGGTGTCCCAGGAGCAGGAGCTGCGGGCGGTGGTGGAGAGCTGCCTGCTGGAGCAGGACGGGGCCCACAAGTACATGCAGGCCCAGCTGCAAGAGACCTGGGCACTTGCCCGGGATGCTGCCCTCATCCTGGACCAGCTGCGGTGAGTGGCCCTGAGTTGCTACAGGTCAGATTCCCTTATTTGCCAGCTGAGCTGCAGAGGAGCTGCTACAGGGGCCCTCAGGCATCATTCCTTCCAGATCCCTTAACTATATAGGGCTGCCCCTCCCCACACCCCCTGCCATTGCATCCTGGCACTTCCTCCATAGGGCACACAGGGCGAGGGCCTCTGTGGGGCCTCCCTCCTGCTCCTCAGTGCAACTTCCCAGGTGTGGGAACAAGACTGGTCCTTCCCCTCAAGGGTGAGGTGGGGGCATCTGCCCTCACCAGCACTTGTTCCTGTGTGTGGCAGAGCCTGTCAAGCCGAGCTATCAGCCCGAGTGAGGCAGGACCAGTCCCCTGGTGCAGCTGCCCTGGGCCCAGCCTTTCCCCTGGCAGGTAAGAGTAGCCACCTGACTCTGACAGGCAGATGGGAAAGCAGGGTAGCTCAAGGCCAGGTTTATCCAGTGGGCTTGGTGTGGCTGTCACACTGGCACCCTATTCTCCCTGGTCCCTTAGTGTCTACAGTCCTGGCATGGAGGAGAAAGGTACCCTGGGGACCTCATCACCTGTGATGGAAAACATACCTGTCCCCCAGTGGCAGGAGGCATGGCTGTGACAGTGTCAAGAAAGGCCCTTGTGCCACAGCCAACTCTGCTGTCCAACACCTCCAGTGACTTCAGCCTCCAGTCATGGGGCCACCCCAAGTGCACAGCTTCCCTGAGGAAGCTTTCTCTTCTGGGGCTGAGCCCTGCTTGGCAGCTAGTGCTTGGGTCAGCAAGCAGGAGGAGAAAACATTTTTGTCACAGTCTTTCTAATCTCGTGGAACCCCAAGTTGAGGAACACAACAGGGGGTTCCCTAGTATCAGCTTGTGGGGGCTGCTCAGGCACTGACAGTTGGGTGGGGAGGGTCTCCTGGTCACAGCTCAGGACAAAGGCAGGGTTTGTGGGGACACAGACCCAGGCCAACTCAGTCCTCTGTACCTCAGACTCCAAAGGTTGGCAAGTATCCCTGCAGGCTATGAGCCTCCCTGAGCTGTCGGGAGCCCTGGAGGACTGTGTGCATGAGATGGGTGAGTCTCCCAGAGGGCTGCAAGTGGCCCAGAGGGCTGCAAGTGGCCTGGTCCTGACCCAGAAGCCAGACTTTGGTGCAGACTGAGAGCCCCTTTCATTTCAGAGGGAGAAAGAGGGACCCCTTCTTGGGGAAAGTAGGTTTGAATCCCTCCACCTCAAGACTGTCCTTGGGTCTGGGTCATGACTGCCTGAGGTAGTAGCTTGCCCCAACTCACAGAGCCATGCTTAGTTCCCTCCTGGGTGGCACCCAGACTTGTGGCAAAGCACCATCTGGTGTCATTCTCAGGGCGAGCACTGTGCTCAGTGACCCAGAGCCTGGAGAAACTGCAGGTACTGAGCAGCAAGGAGAAGTGGCGGGAGCCCTAGCCCAGATGGACGGTGAGTGTCTGCCAGCCTGGAGCCTGCACCAGGACCTGAGCAAGAGTAGCAAGGGTCTACTCTGGTTAGCTACAGGTGAAAATGCCAGCTTGGACTCCCACCCCACTCTGTCTCACCAGGGCCTTTTCTTTTCAGACTCTGACGTTGGGTGATTGATCCACCCTGAAGCTGTGTGCCAGGAGTCAGCAGGGCCATGCACAGGCAGCTGCACCAAGCAGCAGAGGCCTAGATGGGGCCAGAGGGTCAGGCCCCGGAGCAGCCGACAGACACAGCAGGACAGGGACTATGGCCCATGCCAGGCAGCTTGGGCCAGCACTGAGGCAGGACAAGGGCCTGTCACCCAAACTTGATGTTAAGGCCCAGAGCTTATGGCCTGCCCTGGCCCAGATCAGGCAGGGCCTTGGGGAGAGTGTCCCCATCTGTGGGTACCAAAGGCTTGACCTTATGAGAAGTGGGGCACCTGAAAATGTCATTTGGAAAATAAAATTTAAGATCAGCTGGTGAAGGGCTTAGTTGTGGTCACGTGATATGCAGTGCTGGCCAACACACTAACGGCCAAAGCAAGGGGAAGACCCTAGGCCTAGCAACTTAAGCCTCTGGGTGGACATCCCTGGTGCTTAGGCCCCAGAGTACCATGCACAAGGGTAGGCTGACTCAGCAACCCTGCCTGCCCTACCCACTGCAACCTAGGGGCATCTTTGTTCCAGCAGCCCTCTACAGAGCCCAACCTGACTCAAGACAAGCTACTAGAGAGCTAAGCACATTCTCCAGGCCCTAGGTAATGTGAGTGAGCCAGGTCCAGGTACTCTGTTCACACAGCAAGGCAAAAGACATCCTCCCACACGTGGTGGCCCTCTTACCAAACTCTGAGGTGGATCTGGGAGCACCACCTTCCTCAGCAGACCAGGTTTTGGCTGCAGAAACTTCCCAACTCACCACTGGAATCTTCGCAGATATGGGACTGTAGGTGACTACCAGTGGTGGCCTTTCTGTCCCATGCTGACTCTGCTGTTGTCATTCAGCACACTAAACCTGTGCTTCCAGACCATCCCCTGATGCTGCATGCAGACTGTACTAAGAATGAGGAAATGCAGGTTTTCAAAGCAAAGAGGATCCAGAACAGGATTCCCCCATGCAGGCTGAGGTTCAATGCAGAGGGTCCTGACAGATAAGCTTTCAACCAAGCTGCCAGCCCACAGCATGCAGAGGCTTAAAGTGCCCCAATAAACAAGGAAACAAGATGTCTCGGGCCAGAGGAGTTCCTCCATGTCCCCCCTTCCCTCAATCCTGGGACAGGAGCCCTGAGCTGGTTCCCCTGTGAATAATACCTAGCACCTGGGGACCCAGAACCCCTCTCAGCCTCAGCCTCCACATCCAGAAGGACAGAGGCCCCTCTTAAGCCCAGCCTTGGACCTCCAAAAAACAAAGAGAGCAGCTGAGGAGTGACTTTATTTATTGTCTTTTTCTCCTTCAACAACTCCATACACAGCTGGGTCCCTGAGGGTTCCCCAACCCTCCTGGGAACTAAGCCACATTGGGGTAAAGCCACTCTGAAACTTCACCTATAGTTCACACATTGGTGAATGAAATCTAACAAAGCAAATCCAACAACCAAAAATAACAGTGTAAGATCCTACCCCAAGCTGGCTCCTCCAGACCTGGGGGCTATAGCTCCAGAAGGATGCAGGAACAAGCAGACCTAGACAAAAGGCATCCCTCACCAAAGCAAACTCTTCTGAGCAACCTGGAGCTGTGTACCTACCCCCTTGGACGACTGGGTACTACCTGATGAGAAGCATACTGAGGAGTTTGAGCCTTTGGGTGGTACGAACATCCTGAGCCTGAAAAGCCAGGCCCAGTGCACCCAAACCACCCACTAACCAACCTGAGAGGATGGGCTGGGTCCCAGCTGGCCCAGCCACTGCCTGATGACTGCTTGGGACAGTGGAGATGATGAGATGCCTGCCTGCCCTGTGCAGTCAGAAGGGCAAACACAGAAACACTCTAGAAGACACACTTTCACAGGAATCCCAGGGCTAAGTCTTCTCAGGCTGTGGGCACAGATACAGCTAGGGGTAGGGGAAAGATGACAGCTGGCACAGGAACCACCTCAGGAGGAAGCCGGGAGCAGCTTCTCTAGGGCCTTCTTCTGCTTCTCTGTGGCTGCAGCCAAAGCCTCAGCCAACTTCTCCTCGGGCATCATGTTGAGCACCTTGAGGGCGAAGAGGAGCTGGTACTTGGCGGTGCTGATGAAAGCATTGCTCAGGAAGTTGGGGAAGCCTCCGACTCGGTCCTTCTGGGTGTACAGTGGGACCCGCACAAGGCCCAGCACCTGGCACAGACAAGTCAGGGTTGGGTCCAGGCCCTCCATGCAAGGCAGCACATCCCTGGCAAGAGGGGCCTGCAAGCTACTGGAATAAGAGCAGCGCGTTTTGCCAAAGACATGGTGGAAGGCCCAAGCAGGGTCTGGCAGGGCAGAAGGCAGACAGCTCCCTTGGAAGGTACAGCCCCCTCCTCCCCAAGCACGTATCCAGGCCAGCCCTGTGGTTCCCCCACTGTACCCCATGCTCCCCATTCCAGACCACAAAACCCACAACTCAAGAGCCTTTACACCCCCATGAATTCCCAAGTCCTACAATTCCCCCTTCTGCTCCTCAGTTTCCCACCTCCCCAGGCAGACACCAATCCCCCATCCCTTCCTCCCCACCGGTCCCACTCCCCACTCCCAGGATTGGCAATGGCAAGCAGCAAGGCAGATGTAACACAGCCCTGAGGGAACCCCAGCCCCGGCCCCTCCTTTATCGGCCCAACCCCGCCCCTCTCCCCATCCTGTTGCTGGAGACAGCGACACCCCACCCAGCCCGGCCAGGGGACCCTCAGGGGGACGTGTTACCCATCGGTGCCTTCCACGGGGCCAGAGCCAAACCCCGGGGCGGGGGGCGGGGCCCGGGCGGTGGCCCCACCTCCAGGCCGTGGTCGCGCGAGTGCACCGCGCTGATCTCCACGGCGTGCAGCTGCTCCAGCGTCAGCTGCCGCGCGTACAGGTGCGCCACGACGCGGTGCGGGCCCTCGGTAAGGTGCGAGCTCAGGTAGTCAGCCTCAGTGAGGCGCAGGCAACCCAGGCCTAGGCCCAGCACCCGGTTCAGTCCATCCTCCAGCGACCAGAAACGCCTGTCCACGAAGCCCCCGGGGAAGCCCAGCAGCCCATCGAAGCGCATCTGCATCTGCAAGGGGAGCGCCGGGTCACGGGCGCGGGAGCGGGGTCGGCGCGGTGCCCCCGGCCCGGCCACTGCCCGCCCCCGTCCTCACCAGCACCGAGAAGCGCATAGGGATGCGGCCAAAGAGCTGCCCGGGGTTGGCGGCGTACAGCATAGCGTGGCACGAGTGGCTCCAGCCCGGGCCCAGGCGCATCGCCTCCACCCGGCTGATCTGCTTCAGCTCTGGTACCGACGCCGACGACATCTTGGCACTGGCCCCCGAGGCCCGGCCGGCCCCCACCCCTAAACGCATGCGCGGACCCGCCTCCTTTACGCCCCACCAACCCGAGGGCAGCCGCGTCTCTGGGCCCCACCTCCCCTCCAATCCCTGACGCAGGTCGTGGCAATGCCAATGGGAGCCCTGCGACGCGTCGTTGAGAAGCGGAAGGGGCAGTGTGCAAAAGCAAGGGCCGTGTGCGCCAGCCGCCACCCAATAGCCGCGGATCCCAAGTAGCGGCTCCGCCCCTGGCCTAAAGACTACAACTCCCAAGATCCAACACGCCGACTGGACGGCGTCCTGGAGCGGTGGGTGCCAGTCGGACTCCGGGGCTCCTCCGTCCCGAACACGTCCGGCTCTTTACAGGACAGCCGGACACCCCTGCTACACGAGCTAGCGAAGCTTCTCAAGGCTTCCTCTGCCCGGCCTCTTGGACTTGAGCCTGGAGCGTGGCAACCTTCTGCCACCATGCATAATAAATAGCTGTGTGTTCCAGGCCACTCTGTGCACCTCAGGAGAGCTGTGTGTTCGAGGTCACTCTGTGCACCTCAGTTCAAGTCCATGCCCTGCCCTGACACTGTGCTGGATGGCCAAGGACTAAATGGCTCGTTGGACCTAGCCTACTGGGGCAAGAAGTTACTTAAATCGGGGACCAGGCTCTGCAGGGTCCTCCAGGCCAGGCATCACATTCTGTGAACCATTGGGGAAGTACAAGTTTTCCCAACATGCTGAGGAGCCTGGGTCTCAGAGAAAGACAGTACTTGTTAATAAAAGTACACCCAGAGTTGGTACTGGTTGGCAGGACCCCTCCTACCCACTGTCTGCAACAGAAAGCCACCAGATCCCACAGGGGAGGACCTCCAGTACTTACCCCGTGTTTGTGCGGAGAAGGCCGTCCTTGGGCTACAGCACTGGAAACATTGCCCAAGGGAGAGCGGTAGGGTCCCCTGAACCTCAAGATGGCAAGGCTCACCTCACCAGCAGCCGGGCCCAAGGGCCACTTTCTTCTCCACAGTGGACATTAGGTTTGCTGAGTGAAGGATCCCTGTCTGCACTGCAGGGTGCCCACGGCTGAACCCTCAGCCTTCAGAGCTGTGCAGTCAGGCCACTGCTGTGGCACAGAGAAGGCTGCCTGAAGTACAGTTGTGCAGAAGAGAGGCGGGGTGGGTGAGGGTTGGCAGGATCCACTAGACACTCCTGTTAAGTCTGGTGATGTCAGATTTGGGAGGGCTCCACCTCCAGGTAGCCAAGCACAACTTGAACCCAGAGACTGTGGGGCATTAAGGTGAATGGGAAGAAACACTCCCCTGGTGCAACCTTGCCCCACCACCAGACCTCAGTAATAAGACTAGGTCTGTGGAAGTGTGTGGGGGGGAGCCAGGTTAGCCCATGCAAGCACCAAACACCTTAAGCACCTCTACCCATGCTGGGACCAGGCCAGAGAAAAGCCAGTCTTGGGGGGCTCCAGGGCTGTGGATGCCAGGAACAGCTGTTGCCCCCTCCACCCTTGTAGGCTTGAGGCATGGAGGCCATGGAGGCATCCTGAATTGTGCTTTCAAAGAAGCTGGGAGCCCTGCATGGTGGGTGCCCTGGGGCACTGGCCAGCCCCTGCTAGGAGGCAACCCCCTGGACAGGGGAGCATAGACTAGCTAACCAGAGTGCCCTGGGCTGGGTTCCAGCCTCCAAATGTACCATCTCTGAGCAGCCAAACGGGCTTCTCCAGCCCAGTCTCCACACAACAGCTGCAGGGTGGTGTCACTCCTCTGCTCATAAGCCTCTTTAGAAGACAAGACAACTGACTACTCCTTAGAAAAAACTCCAACCACTTCAACAAGGTCTTCAGCATCTGTCCCTGATACCCCAGCCAGTGGGCTTCCCACAGCAGGCTCATTCCTGCCACCATGTCTGCACTATCCCAGGGCCAGCTCCTGTTCATCCTCAGGGCAGCTGAATCAAGTCCTCCACATGCCTTCATCTCATCACCCACTTTCTTCCTGACAATAACCAGCCCTAGAAAAGACTTTGATTACCTGTTTGTCTCACTGCTGAGAATGTAAGCACCCTTGCAGAGGCTCCTCCCCTGGCACACAGGAGGTGCCTGCTAAACAACTGTGGGATACATCAGCAATAGAGATGGGGACGACTGGAGGGGCAACCCACGACCTGGGGGTCCCAGGCCCTTGTGCTAACTGTTCAGGAGACTTAGCCAAGTCCCAGAGGTCTGGCTTCACTTCAAAGATGAGAAACAATAAAAACAGTCACAAATAGCACTCCATGAGCACTGATCACCCACTGGGAGCCTGAGCTATCTTATTTAATCCCACCCTAGTTTAGAACCTGCACTGTCACTGCCATCTGATACGTGAGGAAACCAAGGCAGAGGCCATGGACTGAGGCAGTGTGTGGCAGCTGCCAGGGAGACTCAGTGCCTGCCTCTGGATCAGGAAAATAGCCTGACACACAGTACTGTGCCCGGAGGAAGGAGCAGACAGAATATTGCTGCATGATTTTATTACTATAAATATACAGTAAAAATGAACAAATGAGCCTATCCACACACACCAGATGACAGCACATGGAAGCCCCAGATGGGCCTGTCTCAGCTCATCCACACAAAGTTCTGGCACCAGCACTGATGGCAAGGCCAGACCTTGCTTGGGTTGGAAAAGGAGAAAGCCAGCCTGCGTGTGCACATTTGCATGTGCACAGGTGCACACACAAACACACACACAGCAGGATAGGCTGGCCTGGGTGCACAATGCAAGGAGCTGACACACTCCACTCAGGCTCAAGTGGAGAGCAGCTGTCCACTGGTGGGTTCCTCTCCCGAGCACCACACTGGGCAGGGCTGGTACTCAGAGCAACCCAGAGCCTTTGGCCAGGCCAGGGCAGGTGTGCTGAGTCCAGGGTACTGCTGTGGGTTATCCTACAGCCATCCTTCCCCCAGGGGTCAGCTGCAGGGCACCTCTCTGGGCAGTGGGCCCCTCTGCCCTCCCAGGCCAGGGGAGCTACACATACTTGCTGGGCTCAAGACCCTGTAGGCACCAGGCTCAGCACCCTCTTTGCCTTTGCATTGCCCAGGAGGTTTTTCCTACACAAAGGACATGGTCCCCAGAGGCAAAGTGTCATGCTGGGTCTCCTGGTCCACAGGCTAGTCCTGTCACAAGTCTCAGATAGGACAAATCAAGGAGAAATAAAAAGGGATGATTATAGCTGGGGGCTGGGGCAGGTGCCTGTAGTCCCAGCTACTTGGGAGGCTGAGGCAAGAAAATCCCTTAAGCCTAGTTTGAGGTTGCTGTAAGCTGTGATGCCACAGCACTCTACCGAGGGTGACAGTGAAACACTGTCTCAAAAAAGTGACATTTAAATAGTAAAAGGGGATCTGAGGAAATACTCGGTCCCTCCTGGCAGGCACCCAGCTGAGCAGAACCCCCTCTACCTGGATAAGCCTGATGATATAACCAAAGCCAACTGCAAATGGCTGCACCTCTACCCTGGGCCAGGTCCAGCCCTGTGCAGATACCTTGGTGGCCAGGGGAAGGGCTGTGGGCAGAGGTGCTTGTGCACCCTGAGGCTCAGAACAGGCTCTCAGGGTGGGCCAGGAAGGACCTCAACAAATGGCAAAGGGTGAAAGGCAGCAGCGACACAGACAGGGAGGGCAGACAGGCACTATTTTCCTTCATAGACCATGAATTGGGCCCCCTGCCATGCCCCAACATCTGTGAAGACAACACTTCACTCACAAATAAATTCTCTTCTGCTGGGTCGCTGAGTTCTTAGGCATAGCTGGTCCAGATATAACACATGAGTAGTCAGTGCCAGCCCTGGGCTCAGCCTACTGAGCTAGGGGACCCTGGGCGCAGTGCCCGGCTAGAAAGTTGCTGTCCTTCATCTTGTACCATTTACAAATATAGCAACCATAGAAAAAAGGGGACTGGTGGAGACAGTCTACTGTGCTCTTTGATCAAGGGTTGCCATGGCCTCTCAGAGCCTGGTGGCCACAGGGGGCGTGCAGACATGAGTGGCCAGGTCACACTGGGGCCAGGGCAGCCCCTTGGCAAGGTCTGGGGAGCCGAGGGCTCCTTGCTGCCAGCCTGGCCAGGCTCTCAGAGTGGAGTCAAGTCAGAGGTGCTGGGATCGGCACTGGGGCCACCAAGTGGAGGCCAGGGGGGGCCAGTGGTGCTGAGGCTGCAGGGCGTCTCCATGGAGGTCGACCATCCTGCAGGTGAGAGCAGAAGAGGAGGGATCATGCTTGTCAACTCGGTCCCATGTCACCTACCAATGCGGAGCCTTCCAGGGGCAGAGCCACCCAGCACCCTACCCTGCCTGTCTGTGGGTATATGTCTGCCCTCAGATATAAACACACTGAAGGCTGGAGACTGCAGCCCTAGGTAAGCCAGTGGAGCCATCCTTCTGGGGACAGGTCAGCCCTGGGCACCTGGCAGCAAGATGCAGCCAGGAACAGAATACGACGCAGTGCCGCCAACTGCTGGCCCTTCTGTCTCCTGCCCTTACCCCAGCTCCTTTCGGGATCTGACCAGCCACTGTCCTGCTAACCCTTACAACTGGGTTAGGATGGAACTCGGCTAGCCCCTGGAGGACGGAGGTGAACAGGAAGCTCACCTGGGCAAGAACAGATGGCGCTCAGGGCAGACCATAGATGCTTCTTTGAAGCAGTGGAGGACCTCAGAAGCCTCCCTACCTTCCAGAGGCCTGTGCTGCCATGAGGTGCTCTGTCCAGAGACCAGGTCTATCTCCTAGGGCTTGAACAAGGGCACTAGTGTAGGTAACCTGTGACAATCGCCTGTGGCTACAGCAGGACCAACACATCCTCACGGATACCCAAACCCTGGCCCCCGCACCTTAAGGCAGGGCTCCAGCCCAGAGCTGCTGGAATTGCCTCAGCCTTGGATAAAGAGCAATAATTCCCTTCAGAAATTGTGATCTTGTGTGGGACCCAGCTCTGCCTTGCAGGCCCCAGGCTGTGTAACACACTGCTCCAGATCTTCTCTAAGCTCTGTCCTTCTGGAAGTTTGACCTAAGCCTCAACAATCAAATAGCACCTTCCCCTAAGGCAGAGGTGCGGCCCACTTTGTACAGTGTGGGGTGCTACTGCAATGGAGGGGTAAGATTTGCCACCAAAACCGTTCAAGATGACAGGGAGGTTTGTGTGGGAACACTGAAGCACCTGTCAAAACAAATGAAGATGCCCCAGCTTGGTTCAGGTCAGAAGGGGCAAGAGCTGAGACTCAAGAGTCTGGAATGCCAGCTACTTGCTTCCCAGATGGCCTCACAGGCCTCAGCCCAAGATGGCTGGCATACTGCAGAAAAGCCCTGGTCACATAGGGCAATGGTTCCCCCGCTAGCAAATGTCCCAAAGCAATGCATGGTAATTGTGCCAGAACTTTCACAAGGGGAAGAGGGTCCCCACCATGTCTGCCTATTTTTGGGGGGGGGGGGGATACTCTTGGCCAACAAAAAATACTTTGGTCTTTTGTAAAACATTCAGGTGGACCACACTAGAAGAGGGTATCTCCCTTCCCACAGCCTCCTAACAGATGGCTCAGAGTGTGCTGGTGTTCTAGAAGGTTCCAGAGGCAGGACGAACAAGTTAGCAGCATAATGAATGAGAGCTGAAAGGCAGTTCACCAAGGGTACTGTCTGCCAGGCACGCGGTGACATCAGGGCCATGAAGGCCACACTACAAGAGGAGGACAGATGGTCTCCACAGGCAACAGAGAGCCCATGAGGACAGACTCCCTCTCAGACAGGGCCTTATGCAGCCTGGGGTGTATTGTTTTCTCTGTGAATCCATAACATAAAGCCATGACCAGAAAACAGGGGTAGATCCTTGTGAGGGGTGGATCTTCACCCATCTTCTGTGAGACTGCTGGCAAATCAGTTGTGCTGCCATGCACAATGAGGTATGACCTCTGCTGGAGAGTCCCTTGTGACATCTGGCCCAGTGTCTCCCTGAGGCTCCCTCCTAGGAGCACACCCAGGCTGAATTTGTTTCAAGGACCCCAAAGGCTGGAAGAAGAACTCAACCAAGCCACCTGGTCCAGATGGAAAAACCTCTAGTTCCAAAAATCAGGACCCCCCAAGAGGCCACCTTTTAGGAGCAATAACATGGCCACCGGAGAGCTCTGGATTCAGACTCCAGGCCCCCTGGGAAGACAGGATGCAGTAAGTCAGGCCAGGCTCACACCTGAAATCCTAGCACTCTGGGATGCTGAGGCAGGTGGATCTCCTGAGCTCAGGAGTTGTAGATCAGCCTGAGCAAAAGCGAGACTTCATCTCTACCAAAAATAGAAAAACCAGCCAGGCGTGGCGACTAGCACCCTGTAGTCCCAGCTACTTGGGAGGCTGAGGCAAGGTAATCTCTTGAGCCTAAGAGTTTGAGGTTGCTATGAGCTATGACACCACGGTACCCTACCCAAGGCAACAGAGTGAGACTCTGCCTTAAAAAAAAAAAAAAAAATCAGAAGGACGCTCACAGGGCAGGGAGGCGAGGACTCCTCTCTCCAAGGATGCTTGACACAGCCACCCCAAAGTATGTATGAAAGGTCACATGTCAACTTACTCCTCTATCCAAAAGAGGTGTTGGGTCCTGGGGCTGTGCATAGGGAGGGAGAGACGGAGGCTCAGATAGCAGACACATTGCAAATGGGAATCCACCATGGCAAAAGATGCCAGCTTTAGGATCTGGTGGGGGTGTTGCCCAGTATAAAATGCCCGTGTGTATGGACCTGCTGCCACCAAGGAGAAACAGCAGATGGCAACAGCGTCTGGGCCAGACTTTACTGCAGGGGACTGCAGGAGGCTCTGCCTCTCCTCCAGGGAAGGGCAAGGCTGAAGGCTGAAAAGAGCTGCCCGATCTGGAAGCCTCAGGAGGACGCTGTGGACCCAGGTTTTCACAATTTTGTGGATTTTCTCATCTACAGTTGACAGAACAGTTCGATGCAGTGTACTCTTGCATCCAGGTCATAGCTGGGCTGTCACTGAAATAAGGATACCTGTGTGCATGTTCATAGTGTTAAACACACACAGACGTGCACGATGTTGAAGGTCTCCAAATGAAAACAAGCCAGGAGAACAGAATGGATAAAGACACAAACACAGGCCACAACACTGTGTGTTCCTGAGGATGGCCGTCACATGCCCCAGAACACTGATGGGCCTTCAATGGAGGCACAGAAGTGAGGCCATACAGAACTCAGGCAACAGGGCCACTTCCCTGGACCTAAAGAAGGCCTGGGACCCTCACCCAGAGTGCGGGCATCCTAGACTCATGTGCAGGGGCTGAACCGTGGAGGCCTGTCCTGATACTGCCTAGGCCTGAGTTCTCTGCTGGCCACACAAAGGAAGGCTTTCAGAAGCTGCCCCTTTAGGGCCACGTGGGGGAGGAGAGCCCTGCTTGTGACTCCTGGAATCTAGAATGCTCTTCACCCCTCAAAGCATTTTTTTTTTTTTTTTTTTTTGAGACAGAGTCTTGTTCTGCTGCCCCGGCATGAGAGCAATGGAGTCACCATAGCTTGCTGCAACCTCAAACTTCTAGGCTCAAGCCATCCTCTTGCCTTGGCCTCCCAAAGCACTAGGATTATAGGCCTAAGCCACCATACCTGGCCACCCCCAAAGTTTTTAGTTGGGATGAAATAAGAGATGAAACTTGAGATCTGTGTCACTTTAAAATAAATGTGTTGGTCCTGAACAGTTTCTGCCATGGCTCACATTCTAGGCAGGCTGCTGTGTGCCCAGCAGAGCCTCAGTGCCTGCTCCCCTACACCTGGGGAGCCCATGACGCCCAGCCTGTGAGCACAGACTTCTGCTTGCCCTCAGGCCAACAGGGCAAGAGGCACTTTCTAACCAAAGCATGTCACAACCCCCCAGGTGTCCAGACCAGTGGGTGACCCAGGAGCACCTTGCTTTCTGTCTGCAACTGCCAGGGCAGAGGCCCTGCCGCTAGATCATCTGGCAAGGACCAGGGATGCAGGAGGACGGGGGGGTCAGATCTGCCTGCCTGGCTGTGACCAAGCAGTAGATGAGGGGAAAGACCCTGTCCCTCAGCAGCATGTTTCCCAGAGCCAGGGACTACCGGGCAATGCCTTGGGGACCAGGTCTTGGTCTAGGTCTTGCTCTAGGAGTCAAAGGTGGGAAGACAGCTTAGACCCAGGGAAAGCACCACGCTCTCCAGGCCAGCCCCTCCTGCTATGCACCCGGCATCAGAGCAGAGCCTCTGCTCCCTGGGGACAGGGTCTGGTACCACCCTCAGCCCCAACAGAAGGCAGCACCATTACCTGGCAGGTAGATGTCAGCAGGTGGTCCTGGCTGGCTGCAGCCACAGTGCTCAGGACTACTGTCCTGTAAGACGTTCTCAATGGATGGCACTCGGCTCCCTGCAGCAAGTAGAGGGGCAAAGTCAGGGACAGCAGGTCCCTGGCTGAGAGCCCAGGAGCCTTTCTTCCCCAAGAGCTCTGGAGCCACTACAAGAACCCACCCCAAAATCTCACCTGCTCTCCAGGGCCCAAAAAATGGACACGTACTTTTCTTCATTTTCCCATTCCCAGCCAGGGGGTTATTTTTATTATAAAAAAAATCACATATCCATATTTCAAATGTCAACAGGTGCTAACTGGGCTGTGCTCGCTCCTGTAAGCAACCCACACTGGGAGCAAAGGGACCTCGGAAGGTGGGTATTGGTACTGCCCCGCACACGTTTAGCCCTTCTTGGCACTTCGTAGTGCGGCTGAGGGTGTCTGCGTGGGCAAGGGTCCCTCTGGCAGAAGAGGGCTGGCCCGGCATTGGTTGCAGCCCCACCACCCAACAAGCCAGGTTGCCTTGTCCCTGTAGGTGTGTCTACACAGACGGAGCCCCAAGCTCCTGTTGAAGCGAGAAGCAAGAAGGGAGAAGCTGTGGCCCTGTGAGGTGAAGGACATCCTCAGTGCCACACAGCTGAGGACTGTTGGCACTCAGAAGAGAAATGCAGGAGGATGAGACATGGAGGTGCTACAGATGATGGTACTGCTTCCAGGGAACAGGCACCCTGCCCCAGGCCTCTGCTCACCACACCCACATCCCCAGCCCTAGGCCTGGGCTCTTCTTCTTCTCTCTCTTTTTTTTTTTTTTTTAAGAGACAGAGTCTCACTTTATTGCCCTCAGTAGAGTGCCCTGGCATCACACAGCTCACAGCAACCTCCAACTCCTCGGCTTAGGTGATTCTCTTGCCTCGGCCTCCCAAGTAGCTGGGACTACAGGCACCTACCTCAACACCCAGCTATTTTTTGTTTTTGTTGTTGTCGTTGCCATTTGGCTGGGGCGGGGTTTGAACCCGCCACCCTCGGTATTAGGGCTGGCACCCTACCCACTGAGCCATAGGTGCCGCCCAGCCTGGGCTCTTCTTAAGGTAGACAGGAGCCCTGGCTCAGCAGCTAGCAGACAGGCTCCACACGAGTGGCCAGGGGGGCTACCCTAGGGGGGCACAGGCCACCACAGCAAAGTGGCTCTGTTCTATTTGGTACCTTCATCCTACTGATGGTCTTGAAGCCAGCCAAGGCCATATCCTGCCTCCATCACGTAAGTTGCCTTGAGCTTCTCTGAGCCTTGGTTTGCCCACCCATGCCACTGTGGCTATGAGGCTGGAAAGGTCTGGCTCCCACCCAGAGCCATAGTTCCACACGGAGAGCAGCACCTGGGACTCAAACCCCACTAGGCACCTGTGCACATAGGCCCTCCACTAAAACAAGGTGGGGAGAATTGAGTGTCTCCAGCCATCCTTGTTTTCATTCTTTAACAGGCACCCCAAGTCACCAAAGCTACAAAACAAATAAGAGCAAACTCTCCTCCCTCTGCGTGGCAGCTCTGCTCAGAGGGAGGCGAAAGACCCACCCTGTCCACAAAGGACAGGTAGAGGGTGACCAGCAGCCCAAAGCCCCTGCCAAGTAACAACCAAGGATGAGGCCAGCAGCACCACAGATCACCCCTAAGAAGCAGGGGACAGGCAGGAGGGATAGGCAGGAGGGACGCCTGCCATCCTGGAACCATGACTGCCTCTGGGGAGGCTTACCTTGCTTTAGTGATGATGACTCGTCCACCTCTTCTGTTATGAAGCTCTAGGGAACAAAGAGGAAAGTCCACTTGGAGCTTAGGAGTCAGGGCTGGTGGCCTAAGCCTGAGACTAAGTGACAGGGATGACACAGAGAGTGGTGGCTGGCATGCCAGGCCACACCAACATCACACAGGGCCCCTTCTATAGCCTGCAGGGAGACTCCACCCAATAGCACCCTGTCCCAGGGACACACAAGGAAACCGAAGCTGGAAGGAATCACACCAAGGCTGAGCAGCAGGAGAGCACAGGCAGGCAGGGTGGCAGCCTCACCTCAGGGGAACTGCTCTCCCGCAGCGCCAGCCCCGCACTGCTCAGTGGGGGAGGAGCATCTGAGTCCTCTGAGAGCTTCTCCTCGTCCTCTTCATGAATGGGGGATGATGGAGACCGCAGAATGCTGCTGGAAACAAGGGGCAAGAGGTCAGAGGACAACTGGACAAGAAAGGCCAATCCATCAGTCACAAAGGTCCCTGCCCAGATGCCTACAGGGGACCCGGCATATGACTGCTGGGATGCACAAAGAGGCTCCCTGGGAAGGTTTCTGCCAGCAGCAACTGCAATGGTGCCCAGCAACCAGTGGTCAGCAGAGACCCGCCCTGACAGAGCCCCTGGCACACTAGCACAGGCCAAAACATCTTCTTTCTTCTTTTTTTTTTTGCAGTTTTTGTCAGGGCCAGGTTTGAACCCGCCATCTCCGGCCTACTCCTTTGAGCCACAGGCACCGCCCAGCATCTTTTTCTTTTTAGAAGAGAAACTAACAATGACAATGGCTCCCTGGGGCAGGGAAGAAGGAGACACACTCTCATGTCTCTTCCTCCAGCCTTGGAGCTTGTTCTCTGTGGAGCTCCATCACAGGAGCCCTGGGGGTGGCATTACAGACTTTGTCTGCCTTATACTTTTATATCAAAAACTAACACCCATGTGGGAGTCAACACAGCAGGCTGGCTGGCCACTACTTGCAAGTCTGGCCCCTGGCCAACTGCAGAGTGTGGCCTTCAGAAGGTTGATGGTTATCAGTGACAGATGACTTGATAACATCTGGAGATGAACCACACTCCGCTGGCTCATCAGGTGCGAGCCACAAGATCAGTGACCTGCACCTCATTCGTGGTCTGGCCCGAGTTTCAGTTGCCATTACTGGTCACAGGGCAGGACATGCCTACATGACCAGCAACCCCATAAAGTCTTGGGACCATGAGACTCAAAAGGGCTCCATTTGGCAGAGACGTGGCACACGCCCTGAAGCTGCCACATGAAGAGATTGCCCGGGTATGGCCTGGGGGGCAAAGCCTCTGGCCTCCACTGATGTAGCTGCCCCTGTTGCTTTGGCCTGTACCTTTGCTATACTAAACTTAATGAATGGGTCTTGTACGTCCTTCTGGTGAATCACCACATAAAACACATTAGAAATTTAAAACCACAAAAAACCCTGCTTTTGCACAGATACGCTGCTACCCACTGCCACACAGGCACCCAGCCCACAGGCAGCAGGCCCCATGGGTGACCATGCCCTGCCCAGGAGGGAGCACTAGGGCCACCGCACCTGTCAGGAGACTTGCTCCGCGGCTTGCCCTTTGGGTGGCCACTCTCCATGATCCGATCGATCCCAGCAAGTGGACAGCTGGCCTGTGACAGGCCGTCTGAGACGCCTGAGTAGGTGATCTCTTCATAGAGGGGGGCCGAAGGGATGGCTGGGGAGATGGCCCGAAGGCCATTGAGTGCCTCAAGCAGCGAGATGGGCTCATAGCCAGGCGGGATGCTGTCAGAGCTCTGTGGAGACAGGACAGGTGAGGGGAAGCTGATGGGTCAGATCCCTGCCCGCTGCTGGGCTCATGTCCCAGGGACCTTCCGCCCCCACCAGACCCTCTTTCTGACAACCTTCTGTCCACTCTGCCTTCTTGGCTGCCAGCCCCAGCATTCACACCTGGATACCCAAATACCCACATTGGTGACCAGGGTGAGGGCTAGCCCTGTCCTGGCTTCCTGCCCTGCCTGGCCGGAGGTGCAGAGCAAGGAGTTAGTGCAGACAGGAGAACTCGAGCAGGGGCATAGGAAAGCCATGCCAGAGGCAAGAGAGACCAGCAGAAGAGGCATACCCCAGATGGGGGACAGCCAGGCTGCCAGAAGTTCTGCTCTGACCCAGCTCTCTTGAGGGGACATGCTCTAGGTGATTCTAATGGATGTCCTGGTGGAGAGCCACTATTACCCCTCTGCGGAGAAGGATAAAATTGACAAGGCTGAGGAAGGAAGATACTCAGGTCCTGGGAGAACAGTAGTCAGGACATAGGGAGGTACTGCCCTGCCCTCCTCTCACTCCTCCAAAACTAGGTCAAGGGGCAGAGTGCTCTTCTATAAGCCCCCTGCACCTCACCCCTGAATGAGCTCCTGGAAGGAAGCGTGGAGTGAAATGGGACAGCCCTGTGGACCATGGGGGCAGTGGGAGTAGTGGCAGAGAAATGGGCTGGTGTGGGGCAGGGGGCAGGGTAGCTTTCTGGAACTCTACCTCATATCTGCTTCCTCACTTGCCTTCAATTTAAAGGTAGACAATTGCCCTCAATTCCTTCACCCTTCTAAAGGAAAGGACACTCTCTGGCCAATTCTTGAGTGACCTCCACCTCTCTAAGTCACACTGAGGGCACATGGGCTTCAGCTGAGACTGCCTGGGTCAACAGAGGCTCCAAATGGAAGCCTGGCCCTGCTGCCGCCTGGTGCAGGAAGGAAGCGAGACACCAAAGTCCTTGGCTCTCTGTGGGCTCTCTGTGTTGTGGGGCAGAGGAGTGGAATGGAGACCAGCAAGCAAGCGCAGGGCATGCTGACTGCAGGGGCGTTAGTCCCACCCTCCACACCCATTCCGCTGCCAGCAAGAAAACAAAGGGAAACAGGGCAGTGGGGAGACCAGGGGCAGCAGGCAAAGCTGGTGGGGATGGCGCCTGGGCCTTGAGCTGTCCCTCCACACAGGGCCGCAGCAACTGGCTTTCTGCCCATGGATCTGAAGCTCTGCTTGTCCCACAGATGCCCATCCTAGGCAGGGACACCGGGATGAGGAACAGACATGACAGACTATGTTCATCAAACATTAGCCTGGGGTGGGAGGGATTTCCCATACTTGTCACTGGTTTAAAAATCAAGGAATAGGACCAAAAAATGTAGCCATAGGACCAAACACACTTACTGTTTCCCTTTTAGGTTTCTTGCTGGTCAGGGAGGCGGGGTACGACTTTGATTTTTTAAAGGGACACTGTCAAGATAAAAATCATATGTTTTACAACTACCCCCCTCCACATGCAATAGAGTGGGCTGAATGGGGTCTCTCTGGTTTGCTGTCCTCTAGGCTCACTGGGACCAAGAACTTGCAAAGCTTCGCGTGCACCAGAATCTCAGGGACTGTGCTGACTGCAGGTTCTGCTTGCCTCTAGGTGGGCTGTCTGCACATCCAGCCAGCCCCCAGGAGCTGCACCACTGGTCCTACAAGGAGTGTCCAGAGTGTGGAGCCCGACCCCATACCCAAAGCCCCCACTATGGTTCCAGATCACCCGGAGCAGCAGGTTCAGTGTGAGAGTGGCCAGATATACTCTAAAGTGGACCTGACTAGGTACAGGCAGAGATCCTGAGGCCATCTGGCCAAAGGCCCCCAACCAGCTCCTGGCACCTCTATCAACTGTGCACCATCTCATAACTTATCACCAGTATTTAACTCAAGACAGCTGGGGAGAAAGCCACCCCAATCAGCCCACTCTCTAGTTATCTTAATGGGCTCAATGGAAAAAACTTCCTAACCTGGGCTCTTTCTGGCCCTACGTGGACATAGCCCAGCAGGGAATATGGCAGCCAGCAAGGCTCATCCACTTTGGGCTCTCTACCTTGCAGCAGGGAAGGCACAGACATGGGCGCTTCTGGGGCATGGGGCATGTGGACGCAAGAGCTCATTTCAGACCCGGGCCTCACTGCACCACAGGAGGCACTTCAGCTGGTTCAGAGACAAGAGGGACCCACTAGACCCTCAGCCCAGGGAAGAAACAGGGAGGGACAAAAAACAGAAAAGAAGAAAAAGAACCTGAGCACATGCAGTGGGGCCTGGTATTGGGAGCCCTTGTGCCCATGGGGGCACAGCAGGCAAAAGTCTGTGTGGCTGCCCAAGTTGGGGGATGACAGGGACCCCCAAATCATGTTTCCAGCTTCAAGACCACAACATCAGATTTTGAAAAAAAAAAAAAAAAAAGCCCAAAATCTGGGGTTTAATAGGGTCAGTTAAGCGCTGGCCCAATTTTCAGAAACACTGGTTGGGCCAAACATTCCATACAAGCTGCTGGGGTAGGCCCCTGGTCCTGCAGCTGAGAGGAAGCTCCGAGCACAAAGGCGTTGTCCCAAGTACAAGCACAGGGCTTTCTTCCTCTTTTCTTTTTAAAAAGGCAGCAAGGCCTTTGAGAACCACTAGCTCTAAACAACCTCAGCTGACAGCAAGAAAAGACTCATCCACTGACAATATGCGCAACCCTGGGGGAGGCTGAGACCCAGCCTCACACACTCCCTGCCCAGAATGCCGCCTGCCCTATCCACCTAAGCCTCTCCTCTGCACCATTTCTCCGTGTCTGTCCCTCCAGCTCCTGCTCTGTGTCTCTGCACCTGTCTCCCTCCATCTCTGTTTCTGTCTTTGCATCTGTCTCCCTGGTCTCTGAGTTCTTGAAGCCAGAACCCTACCTGTCTTGCCTGCCTGAGGTCCACCTGTAAGGTCCCTCTAGATCAGTGGTTCTCAACCTTCCTAATGCCGTAACCCTTTAATACAGTTCCTGTGTGTCGCGACCCACAGGTTGAGAGCTGCTGTTCTAGATCAAGCCCCTTAGAGGGCACCTCATGAGGGAAACAGCATGGCTCATTCACTGAGAACCACAGAGTGCCCAGGTCCACCATTCTGTGGAGAGATGTGCAACATGTGCACTCAGCAACATCACAGGCTTGGCAGGAGCAACAATAATCCCAGCAGCTAATTCCTGGACCCAGCCTGGTCATCCCAGTTATGTCTCACAGCCACCTGAGGAGCCACACCTGCCCACTGAATACATGAAGACAAAGGGGTAGTGGCTGTGCTGTCTGGGGCCTAGCTCCTCCATGTCCCCAGGCAGGAAGGCACTTACAGAGTGTTCCTCATGGTCCAGGCTCTGGGCAAGCACGGGGCTGAAGGACACAGGGGACAGCGCTCCTGGCTTCTTTCGTACCGCCCGGATCTGCAGGAGAGCTCGGAAAGCTGGGCAGGAGGAGGGGCTCAAGTCAGGCAAGGGTACCACCCAGAGGACCCTCCAAGCCCCCCCACCCCACAGCATCCCAGGACAAACCAGAAAAGCCACATTGTCAGAAGAGTCTTTCCAAAATAGCCCCAGGAGGGGAGACAAGCAAAGCTGTGGGTGCTGCCCTAGGGGGCTCCCAGGCCTCATCAACCACACTCAGCACGAGACCCACTGTGAACCCACAGGATGTTGGGGTGACAAGCCTGGCACCAGGGAGCCAGCTGAGGGCAGGAGGCGAAGGGCATTCCTGACTGTGAGATGTCTCATAGTGGGGATACCAAGGGGCACAGACAACAGCCACCAGGAGCACAAAAAATAAACTGGGACCTAGGATGCCACTGCCACACTGCAGTTGTCCTATTCACAAAAGCAGGATGATCCTAAGACACTGCCCAGTGAGGAGCACAGGCTATAGACCCATGAGCTATGGGCCACAGAACAGAACTAGGAACCCTCAACTAAACAAGACAGAGGAATCTGCATCCTGGGGCAGGGGCTAAGGGGCCCGGGGCTGCCTCCCAGCTCTGTGCTTCTCAGTGCCCCCCACATTTTCTACACAGGGGAGCAGTGGCTGCCCATGAAGGGTCTCTCTACTGCCAAGGCCATAAAGGGGCTCCAAGCCCGGGTCTGAGGATTGACTTACAGATTCCTACACACCAAAAGATGCTCGAAGTTGGCCCTACAGCGCCTACCTGACCATAGGCCTCCTCAGCTCCCTGGGCCCAGTCTGCTGAAGTGCACCAGACTATCCTTCCCTCAGGCCTCTTCAGAGATGCTGTCCTGACTGCTAAGCACCCCATTCCTCCCTCCCTCAGCTACTCACTGTCTGCCCCACACTTGGCCCAGGCCCTGTGGGTAGGAGCCCCCACTTCCCTCCCTGTGCCACCCTGGCTCCAGGCCCTGTCTTGGAGATGGTATATAGCTCGAGTCTCCTAGACACAGTCAGCCTCCTATCTCCACACCTGTCCACACTTCAGGGTACAGCAGCAGCCACCAAAAGGAAGACACAGCCATGGATAGAGGCAGGGTCCATGGTGGTCCACAGAGCTCCATGTTGGTGGCCAGCAGGGAAGGGGACTGCCTGAAGGACAAGGGCCCTGGACCAGCCCAGAGCTAAACACTTGCCTGAGGCCTATGCTTCAATCCCTAGAAAAACCCTGGCAGGATAGGAGGAACTGGAGACGTTGTGCTCAGCTCCAACTGGAGGTCCTGTCCCACGGGTTACCTCCCAGCCACAGAGCTCAGCTCTGTAGGAGCCCTAGGGAGGCCTTGGCTTCTGGGGGGTCTCAGGGGTACTGGGATCTCAGGATGAGGGAGGGGAGGCAAAGGTGTCCTGTCAGAGCTGCTTCAAGACATGGGGGCACCTAGGCCAACCCCACACATAAGGCAACTCCCCTAAGAGCTGCTGCTCTTGGTGTGGTGAAGGCACCATGGCCAGCATGTAAGGGCTACTCTTGGGATAGGATCGGTCCCCAGGGCCACCTGCAAGCAGGCACAGAGAGGAACCTTCCTCCCACCCCTGGCCTAGGCCTAGCTGACTCCCTGGTCCCCCATCCCAACTTGTATCTCTCACCCTCCGAGTACCCAGCCTCACACAGGCTGGCCCTGACCACCTCTCCCCGAGGCCCTGTTCTGTGTTGGCTGGGGCTTCATCCTGGGCTCCAGACCCCCAGACCACACATCTTTGTCCTCTACTTTATACTCAGCCTGCCCTGAGGAACTACCACAGCTCCCACACGAACATCTTTTCCATGGCCACCTGGCTTTCATGGGGATGAACCCAGGGACATGCTGGTAGAGCTGCTCCCAGACAGCCCACACCTACCCTCTTCTCCCCAGCTGAGGCTTCTCAGAGCCCCAGGTAAGCCTCACATCTGGGTTTGGGCTACCATCCTTGCACAGTCCCACATCCTGGCTCAGGGGCTTGAGAACCCCTAAACAAATGTGCCCTGCAGTTCTGCAGGCACCCCCACACCCTGTCCCTGCACCCACTGACAGGACCACTGCCCACCAGCCAGAGGCTCATTTTGACCTGCTGGGTTTTCTTATCCTGAGATGGTTCAGGTTCCCTCTATTGGAAGACAAAAGACATTCAGAATTACATCCAATGTGATGCTCAAAAAAAACCAAAATCAATTTTCTACCCAGCACACTTTTCTGTTTTCAGCTCACTGTACTTTATTCACTGATCAATTCTTGTCCAGTTCAAATGGCACTACAAACATTTGCCCTGGAGCACCTCTCAGGCCCTTCATTCTGGAAGTCTATGAAGACAGGCACGGCACACACGCTGGTGCACTTGCCATCAGCGCTAATGTCAATGAACTACATTGGCCAGCATGTGCCAACACACCGTGAGTTGGATCAAAAACCAGTGGCGCTTTATTTCTTAGCCAGCGAGGGACTTGCAGCTCCAGGACCCCCTGGCCCAGGACCACGATAGCATGGCCAGGCCCTGATCCGCAGAGCCTCCCAAGGGGTGGCAGCCCAAGGCACTCACGCAGCCGACAGATGGGGCAGTTGTTGGCCTGGTAGCGCAATGTGTCCGCACAGGAGGTGCAGAGGCACAGGTGGCGGCAGGGCAGGATCAGGGTGTCTCGCAGGTCGGAGAGGCACACCACACACTCATTGCTGTTGTCACTGTTCTCATCATCCGAGGGCTGCAGGGACAGAGTCCTGGGAGTCGATGGCCTCAGCTTGCCTAGAACAGCCCTTCGAGCTCCCAGCTATGCCACCCGCTGTCCCTTCCCTTCTGTCACCAGAGGGCAGAAGGAGGTGACCTTGAAGCTGAACTCCAGAAACACAGCCCCAAGCGCTGAGCACCAGGCTCAAATCCCAGCCATGCCTAGCACACAGCTGCGGAGAGAACCTGTGCACCGGTCCATCTAAATCATGAGAATCCAGGCCACTTTCTGTTCTTCAGACCCAAAGAGCAAATATGGAAGAGCCATGCCACTAGGAACCTTCACAATAACTGGGATATCCGTTTATCTGGTTATGAAAAACAGCAAGGCCAGGCTCGGTGGCTCACACTTAAAATCCCAGTGCTCTGGGAGGCTGAGGAGAGAGGATCACTTGAGCTCAGGAGCTCAAGAGCAAGACCCTGTTTCTATTAAAAACAGAAAAATTAGCCAGGAGTGGCATGTGCCTGTAGTCCCAGCTACTTGGGAGGCTGAGGCAAGAGAATCACTTAAGCCCAAGAGTTGGAGGTTGCTGTGAGTTGTGATGCCATGGCACTCTACTGAGAGCAATATAATAAGACTCTGCCTCAAAAAAAAAAAAAAAAAAAAAAAAAAAAAAAAAAAGGAAATGCAAAAATTAAAAACCGTGCACCCATTGACCCAATAACGCGGGGCTCTCCCGAGTTTTTTCCCGCCCAAAATTTTTGCTGGAAAAAACAGGGCTTATACTCGAGTAATTATTTAAATTTCAGATCAGCTTTTTATTTTTGCAATTCTTTTTTTTTTTTTTTTTTTTTTTTTTTTTTTTTTTGAGGCAGAGTCTTA
>CAUYPK010087557.1:0-22434 GCA_963574355.1 Loris lydekkerianus | reverse complement strand
TTTCACCCTTGCCCTTGTGAGATGCCCCGTAGGTGTGATTCCACCAATACCCCTCCCTCAACCCCCCTTCCCCTTCCCTCAACCCCCCGCCCCCTTCCCTCTTCTCCTTTTCCCCCTTTCCCCCTATTCTTAGGTTGTAACTGGGTTATAGCTTTCATGTGAAAGCCTTTTGTATCAAGGGCCTTTTTAGTCAGCAGGTGGGGAACCCTGCCAGAATTCAGTCCTTCCCTCTGGGCAGCAGGGCAGCATGTTTCTTTCTGACTGAGGGTTGCACCTAAAATGCCTCCCAGGACTAACACCTGGACTCGAGGTTTCAGGAGACTGTGTTACTTTATTTTGCCAAGTACAGAGGGGCTGAATTGGTATGCAATTTGTCAATACAAAATCCTTTGCACTTTTGCATTTTCTTTCCCTAAGTGGGGCACAATTCCCTGAGCTGCGGTGGGTAGAGTTGGGGTGGGGTTGGTAACACAGGCACTCACCTGCCCACCACCACTTGTGTTGCAGAGTCATGCGCACCCTCTGTCCACTGTCTCCCAGCCGCACAGCCACAGGACTTGATCAAGCACTGCAGCTTTGTGGCCTGACTTCCAGTTCTTGGGCTGCTCGATGTCAGCCAGTGATGGGGCTGGCTGGAATGAGGGTTTCAGGACGGAGGATATTCCTCTAGCAGGGCTGGTCTAAGTGCTCCCTCTTACCTGTGGGTACTGGCAGAATCCTGTCCTGTGCTACGTTCCCTTGTGCCAGAGCAGCCCTGGGTTTTAAGGTACAGTTCCTCAGTCACGTCACTCTCCCTCCCTCAGGCACACAGATTCTCTCTTCACTTGGTGTCCTGGCCTGGTAACGTTTAAACTAGCAGTGTGATCACCCACCTGGTCCTCGGTTCTTCTGAAGGCGCTTGCTTGCGGGGATAGTTGTGGAACTTGGTGTTCTCGCATAGGGACGATCACTGGAGGTTTCTATTTGGCCATCTTGCTCTACCTCCTCTCTTAAGAAATCAAAAAGCATTTATATTTTTATTGAGTATTAGATTAGTAGTTTATCCACATTCGTTTTTCATCTTTAGGCTCAGGGAAGGTGTTAGTGGTATCCTTTAACTACTTCAAGTGATGAATTCAAATCCAGCTAAGATCTTTATACAGCAAAGTTTTAGGTTATTGTTCCTGTTTCTGGAAGACTCAAAGATAGACCTTTTGCTCCTCCAACGAAGAGACTCTGTCTAAATAATCTTGGTTTTGCAGTATCTACCCTTATGCTTGACACACAACTACCATGTTACAAATATTTCTATTGAAGCAATTGTGGCATAAAGGCTTTTCATGCTCCCTAAATGTAGCTGCTTCTGTCTATAGTGAGAACGACATGGCTAGAGAGAAACCTTTGTGGTGTAATAACTATGCTCTAAACTCTTCCCCCTCACACATCATAGGACATTATCCTTTGGATACCATGCTCCTGTCCCCCTCATGATTTCCTTTCCAATGAGCAGTCTTATCCCTCATGTAACTAACCTTCCAGTCAGATGACCTGGCCTGCCAGCTTTCTTTTTTTTTTTTTTTTTAATTGTTGAGGATTCATTGAGGGTACAAGAAACCAGGTTACATTGATTGCATTTGTTAGGCAAAGTCCCTCTTGCAGTCGTGAGTTGCCCCCAAAAGGTGTGGCACACACCAAGACCCCACCCCCTCCCTCCTTCCCTCTCTCTGCTCTCCCCTTTCCCCACCCTCACCATGTCATTAATTGTCATTAATTGTCCTTATATCAAAATTGAGTACGTAGGATTCATGCTTCTCCATTCTTGAGATCCTTTACTAAGAATAATGTCTTCCACTTCCATCCAGGTTAATACAAAGGCTGTAAAGTCTGTACTATACTTTTTATCATTATTTTAGAGTATATTTTTCTACTCATGAAAAAAATGTTAACTGTAAAATAGCCTCAGGCAGGTCCTTCAGGAGGTATCTAGGAGAAGGCTTCACTATCACAGCAGGTGACAGCTACAGGGGTGTTACTAACCCCAAGACCTTCCAGTGGGGTGAGCTATGGAGGTAGAAGACAGTGACCTTGATTCCCCTGTGTAGACTGGGGCTAATGTGTGTGTGGTTTTTGTAAAAATCAAAAATCTTAAAAATAGAGGAAAGCACAAAGAATAAGTATATAATGAAAAAAAAATACTTTTGTTCTCTTGTACACGGCTGTGTAATGTGTGTGTGTTTTAAGGCTGTTACCACAAAGGACTCAAAAAGTTAAAAAAAAATTACAAAGTTTATAAAGTAAAAATATTCGAGTAAGTTGGGGTTAATTCCATTATTAAAGGGAGAGAAAAGCTTGTTGTCAAATTAGCTTGGCTTAAGTGTGCAGTGTTCGTAGTCTACAGTAGTGGACACTGATGTTCCAGGTCCTCACTTGACCACCGTCACCACTCACTCACCCAGAGCAACTTCCAGTCCTGTAAGACCCATTCATGGTAAGTGCCCTGTAGAGATACACCTTCCTTTTTTTAAATCTTTTATACTGTATTTTGACACTTCCTTCTCTATGTTTGCACATGTTTATATGCACAAATATTTTCTGCTGTGTTACACCTGCCTGTGGTATTCAGCTGTCATACATGGCAGGCTAGTAGCTCAGGGCCACCAGCTGGGCCATAGGAGGCAGCGCCATCTGGGTTTGGGACAGCGCACTCTAGGACAGGCACAGAAAGATGAAAGCGTCTCATGGCCAGGTTCTCAGGATGTGTCCCATCGTTAAGCGACATATGATGTGTGGTTAGTAGACAGCCACTCTTCCAGGCTGCAGCCCCTCTTCTGGAATCCCCTGGATCTTCCCATGATTCATAAACCAAAGGGGCAATTTGGGAGGGAGGGGACACAGACACCTCCAGGACCCTTCTCAGTGGTGCATGTCCCCTCTGAATGCTCAGTGCTTCTGCTCTGTGTATTAGCTTTCCCTGCACAGGCGTGTGTGAAGAGTCCTGGGTTGGTCATGGCAGAAACTTTGAGTACTGACTTCATGTGTTTTTGTTACTTAAAAGAGTTACCTCTCTCTCTCTCCTCTCCAGTTTCTTCAGTGTGAGAAGCAGAAGGCCCCAGGAGCAACTCCACTGTCCAGAGCAGTGTCTCACAAAGGCAACGGGAAGGCCCCAGGACCAACCCCGCTTGTCCTGAGCAGTTCTCCCAAAGGCAACCTGAAGGCCCCAGGAGTAACCCCTGCTGTCCAGAGCAGGGTCTCACAAAGGCAACCGGAAGGCCCCAGGAACAACCCTGCTGTCCTGAGCAGTTCTCCCAAAGGCAACCTGAAGACCCCAGGAGCAACCCTGCTGTCCAGAGCAGTATCCTCCTAAAGGCTGTTGAGCTGGCAGTGCAGCCAATCACGTCACCGCCAAGACCAGCTCTTAGACGTCATGCAGGGAAGATCACTTTGAATTATTCACTCAGAAATTCTAAATTATGACGAGTTCTACATAAGGAATCAGCCAAGAACATTGTCTTAAGTCACAAGATCCCTGGGCCAACCTCAGCGTTGGCCCAGAGGAGAGTGGACAGAGGGGCTGCCCCCAGCTCTCAAGCTTCCTGCCTTGTGGCAGGCAGCTAAGACAACAGGACAAATTAGAGCAAAGAAGAGTTGAAGCACGAGTGATGAATATAATTAAAGTTCTTGGTAAAGAAGAATTCAGTTATCAAGGGATATGAGTCAGAAGTAAGCTGAAGCCAAAATTTAGAAAGAAAAAATGTTTGCTCTGGGCATTACTAGAACACTTGCTCACTTCAGGAAAGTTCTCTTTTCAAAGAACATCTTGAATCTGTAGAAATCTGAGCAGGAAGGAAATAGAATAAAGACAGTGTTTTGCAGGGATCTCAACGGCATTGGCATTTGCAGCTTAAGAAAGAGACCAAGTGGGGCAGAAACTAAGTCAGCAGGGGCCAAAGTTGTCTTTGTAATCTGACAGGAACCCCTTAGCAACCCTGGACCTCATTTTTCTCAATGGTAAATCAAGAAGAAAAGGCAAAAATTCACTAACACTTTGTAGAGTTTATCCTGAATAGAAAATAGTTTTTGCCAACTCAGGCTCCTCCCCAGACTCCAACTAGCTGAGATGTAGGTGCTGCCCCTGGCTTGGGGCTGCATGAAGTTAGAGCGGGTATGGCAAGGAAGGGTATGTGTGTGTTCTTTCTCTGGTAACCAACTCCAGCGTGACAGCTGCCTGAGACGCCCTATGTATACGTGAGCTGCTTTAACGTTTTATTTATGGGTTTGATAAATTATGTGAAGATAGAAAGGGAGGAAGAAAAGGATGAATGAAAGAACAGCGGGGGGAGAGGTGAGAGCAAAGAGGCAGCTGGGGCTCTTGATTCCCCGAGCCCAGAAGCGCCCTGGAGGCCTCCACCAGAGCATGTTCCAGAACCGCGCAGCCCCCATTTTTTTCACCACACTGGAAGAGTTAACTACAGTCAGCCAGGTCGTGCCTTTGTATGTCATGATTTGGAAGCATTTTCCCTACTTTGTGAAGATTAAATATGGCACAAACGATGTGTCTGTCTGCTGTGGTTGCCGTTTTTTCATCTAGTTATGATTCAACCGGGTCAGCTCTTCAGGCCACGAGTGATGATCCTTCTAGATGAGACTCGTGTGTCATTTTGGGAAAACCAAGTTCCTCCAATGGACTTTTAAGAATTCCTTATGTAAACTTTATTTTTAAAATAAAAGTTAAATGATAGGGGTCTGTATATTCAAAGCCCTTTCCCAAACCCAGGCTCCCACCCCTCGACTCCCAGAGCCCCAGGCCACACGCTGCTGGCTCCCGGCTGGACCAGCCTGTGTGCAGCATTCCCTCAGGCTGATCTGGGGTAAGTCCTTCCAGCCTGCACACGATGAGAAGTGTTCTTGAAATGTGATGGATGAGGAAAAACTCATCTTAATAAAATTTTCCTGAAGCAAGTCACAGGGGAAACCCTGGTTTGAAACCATTCCTTCCAAGGTTGGGTGTGGGGGCTGAAGGGAGATGCGATCAGTCTCCATACACTGAGGCCAGCTCAACGGAGGTTAAAATTTGGAGCTTATTTTTAAAGCATAGGACTCTTGACATAAAACTCCTGCTGATAATTTATAGTGAGTCATTGCAGGGTAAGAAGCTGTGCAAATCAGTTGTTTTCAAAGGAAAGTGTTTTTGAAGTTTGAGTGATTGCAAACTGATTAATGTGATCCCTTACACATTTTTCTTACTATTAATTCTCCTTAGATCTTCCTCCTGAAATGAGGTTTTGAAAGACCATTAACTCCCTGGGATCACAGGCATCCTCCCCGTTCTGAATTGATCATCAGTCAGAAACCCAAAGTTTTAGAACATGGAAATTCTCCTCGCATCTCGATGAGAGGACAAACACCTCAACCCTCGGGACAGTCTTGGGCCTTCCCAGAGCTTCAAGCAAGCCAGTCACAGGACCTCAGCAGTACACAGGAAGGGGGATCTCAGACACTATTACAAATCAAACCAGCCCACGTCAGTGGACCAGACCCAGTTCAGACACAAAAAGATATCACTCCTTCATGCAGTATCGAATGGACTAGCAAATTGTGGTACATGTATACCCTGGAATATTATGCAGCCTTAAAGAAAGATGGAGACTTTACCTCTTTCATGTTTACATGGATGGAGCTGGAACTTATTCTTCTTAGCAAAGTATCTCAGGGATAGAAGAAAAAGTATTCAATGTACTCAGCCCTACTATGAAGCTTTCACATGAAGGCTATAACCCAACTATAGCACAATATGGGGAAAGGGCCAGGGGTGGGGAAGACAGGGGGGAAGTCAGGGTGGAGGGAGGGAAATGGGTGGGGCCACACCTATAGTGCATCTTAGAATGGGTACAGGTGAAACCCTAACTAAATGCAGAATACAAATGTCTACACACAATAACTAAGAAAATGCCATGAAGGCTACATTGAACAGTTTGATGAGAATATTTCAGATTGTATTTGAAACCAGCACATTGTTGCATGAAGTTAGAGCGGGTATGGCAAGGAAGGGTATGTGTGTGTTCTTTCTCTGGTAACCAACTCCAGCGTGACAGCTGCCTGAGACACCCTATGCATACGTGAGCTGCTTTAACGTTTTATTTATGGCCTTGATTGTACTAATGTACAGAGCTATGATTTAACAATAAAAATAAATAAATAAAAAGAGTGAACAGAACCGAACTTGCATAACAAGTTCTCTAGTGTGAACTTCCCAGATTTCTAAAAAAAATAAAAATTCTTTAAAAAGCTTTCAACAAAAGCATATTGGGCTCCAGAAGTTTCAGAGTATACTATTAATCAAAAATTAAATGCCAGCATAGGTTTCCCAGGGAAACTTGGAGGCAACTCAAGCAGGTTGACATTTAATTTCATACACAAAGGCCTTACTCCAAATGCCTTGTAGCTCACCACAGTGTCAGCGCCTGGTGGGAGCAGGAAAGTGTCAAAAGAGCAAAACGTTCTCCAAGGCTCGGGAGGAATGTCGACTGCACCCGGTACAGCGCTGGTGCAAAGCTCAGCACTACGTTGCCACCACTACTACTTTCGCAAAATGTGTGTTTTCAGAGCAAATTTGTGCTGTCTCAGCCACATGAGAATGAGACTCAGAAAGACTGAAAGGTCAGCCTCAAACCACAACCGGGGGGTCCAACCTGGCAGGAGGCTCCCCCAGGTGTGTCTTTCACAGAAACCGGGAAAGGCACTGGATCTGGAATTCCAGACCCAGGATTCAGACATCTGAACCGTCACAGTCCCACACAACGCTCAGGCAAACCATTGCCTTCTGGGAGTCGAGAGTCGTGGTGGCAAATGGCACATGGGAGGGACAAGGAGATCTGTACCCTGCACAGGGCGGATGCTCGGCATGTTTGAAGCTAATAAAATACTCAATTCCTTCTGGGGACTGAGGGGTTGACATTAGACACAGGAAAGAAAATTGACAAACATCCTTTCGCCAAAGTGTCTTCCCAGGAAAGATCATCAGTGAAGTTCACGGGGGAGGGGGAGGAGGAAGATAATGACTTCACACTGTGGGTGGAAAACCCAGGATTCAAATCCAGCCTCTCTGGCTCCAGAATCCACATTCTGGACCATAATGTGCAGCAAATACCAAGAAGATTAAGAGATCCACACACCCAAGTGCACAGGACTAATCTTTCTATAATGACTTTCCTTTTAGATAACTTAATTATAAGTGGGGATGTGGGGAAAAATGAAAGTTGTGGTTGGAAGTTAATGGGAAAAACTATGAAATATGGTGCCATTTTGCAGTCTTTGACTTACTAGCTGTTCACAGGAGTCTTTCCCGAGAGTGTGAACGTTGTCCAGCACGTTTTGCTGTGAAAACAAACTGAGCAGCTGCTCCTGGGAGGGAGGCAACTGGGGACAGTGGCCATGCTGCCTAGCTGGTGTCAGGGCTATCTTTACACGGCAACTTGACTGGGCCATGAGATGTGAAATTACTGGTATTCTACTGCTTGACACATAAAAAGGCATTTTCATGAGGTTCAACTTGACTGAAATGCTTTTTCAAAGTGACCTCCACCTGGCAGAATGAAAGCCTTCTCTGAGAGCTGAATTCCAGGACCCCACAGCCCCCATCCAAGCCAGGGCCTGCCCCCCCCCCATGGAACCCCCACTCCTAGGCAGTTGCCAGTTCCCAACACATCCCAGGCTCTGCCCTGGCCCTCCCACCTTGTCTCCCCCAGAGCTGCCAGTGCTGCCCAGCTGCTCATCCGCAACCTGGAGCTTAGCACACCAGGGCCAATCTTAAGGGGGGAGGGGAAAAGGACAATTTCCCACCCACAGGCATAGAGAAAAAATCAATTCATTTCATTTTGGGTATAGTTAACCTGTTATCTCAGAGCTCTGTCAGAAAATCCAGAGTCATTTATGCAACAGAACTTTGCCGAAATGCCAGGTGGGAATGAGAGTTGGTAAAATACATCCTATAACTCAGCCTATACAGAAGGCTTCTCTTTGAGTCCTGCTTCATTCTGTCCTGCGGCCGCCACTACCTTGAGTGGTCCCTGGGGACACTCCTTACCAACACGCCCCATTGAGCGGGCAGACCACACACTCCGCTCACTTACCCTGTGATTTCAGCTTCTCCCTCTGCCTGTGTCAGAGTTTCAGACAGAAAATTTACAGCTAATAAAAATCTGTGGAGAAAGAATTCCTGTTCGTGGGCATAACCTTAGCATTTCTCTTGTTGACAGAGGCATTAGTTCAGTGCCCTAAAGATGCTGTCCAGGAAAACATTTGGCCCTCAGCAATTCTACCAGCAGACAGTCCTGCCTTGTGGCAAATAAATCCTGAGCCTAAATATAAAATTAGTATCCCGCTGATACTGTTGAACTTGTGCCTCCCATTTATGAGAAAAGAACGGAGGTTCCATGAGGCAGACAGGGGATCTGCTCCACTCAAACAAAAAAAGCAAAGTGTGGCAGGTTCAGTGAATGATTTTATTTTCTATTTTCTAAATAAAAATAGCATTGGTGCTCTTCATTCCTTCCAGGATTCTCTTTTCCAGACACAACAGAGGAATGGATCTTCTAGGCTCGCCTCTTGAGGACAGCCCTGGGTGCAGTCTAGGTGGTCCTCGGAACGGGGCTCAGTATCACAGGCTGATCTGAACTGCTTGAAATCCAGACTGGCAGGCTTCCTCTTATCAATCTTTCTTTAGTCTTTCCTTACCTTATCGATTTATTTAGATTTCCCAATGATATATTTTATCAGTTGCCAGGACTCACAAAATTGCAAGAAAAAAATCAAAATAAAACATCATGCCTATTATAGATTGAATCTTGTCCCCTCAAAGAAGACGTGTTGGTTCCTAACCCAATGAGAATGAGACCTCATTTGGAAATAGAGTCTTTACAGAGGTAATTTAGCTAAAATAATGTCTCTAAGGTGAGCTAATCCAGTGAGGCTGGGAAATTTGAGCACAGACATGTGTGTGGGGAAGTACCCATCTAAGACGAAGGCAGAGGTCAGGATGGGCTCGGACACCCGAGGAGCACTAACACTGCCACCAGAGGCGGGGCAGAGACTCAGCCTGGGAGGGGGCCATGCCTGCCCACACCTTGATCTTGACTCTGCACTCCACAGCTGTGAGGCAGTAAATTTCCAGTGGTTAAGCCACCCACTTTGTGGTGGTTTATTACTGAAGTCCTAGCAAACTAGCACAGTGACTGCCATAGAATGAAAAGACTGCCCTGGGAGTGTGCAGTCTCAGTGTGTGAGTGAGGATGTAGCTAAGTACAGTGCATTTTAGACACCTGTTTGTATTGTGCACCAGGTCTTGGAATACAGCAATGACTAGGACATCGGGGCCCCACCTTCACGGAGCTTGTGATCAGTCATGGAAGACAAATATGAAATATTTGGCCACCCCAAAATAGGTTCTGAACACTGACCAGCCGGCAGCAGGAGCTTGCCTGAAGTACATCTCTTTTGAGTTCTTTCTAGAGCTGGAGTCTCCTTCCATCATGGGAACTACCACTGTAGCCTCCCAATAAATCACTTTTCTTCTTGCAAATAAATACAACTGATATTTAATTATCAAACCGAGTTGTGCCAATTGTCTAACCACAGAATAAGCTCCTACATGGGTTGGTTAAGCACCAAGTCACTATAATGCACACTCCACCACCCCGACTGACCCCACTTCTGGTGACAAAGTCCTCATTATTAGCCAAAAAACTTTCACATGGAAAGATCCTCCTCCAAAGATGGTCTGGGCCATGGGTTTCTTCTTATTGGTCAGGATTTGTGTGGTTCTCATTGGTGAATGTTTTTAATATCACCGTCTCTTAAAACCAACAACACTGACTCAGGCAGTTCCTACCATGACGTATGTGAGAATGTGTATGTGAGAGAGAACGCCCAGCACTACCTCCAGCAAGTGGGAAAAAGGTCAATTTCTTTTCTTCCTTATGTAAAGAAAATGGAGGCTCATCCTTGATGGTCATTACTGTTGTACCCATTGCAACCTGTAAGAAAAACTCGGACCCCACTTTAGGTATAAATCAGATGGTTGACTTATTACACCTGCTCAGGGGACCACTGCCCTAAAGGGAAGGCAGCCCCAAAGTACAGTGCAGGCTAATTTTTATACCCCTCTTTGTGCTTCGTGGCAGGCAAGCAAGTGAGCACAGAAGTGGAACGTGGTGGGGAACGTAGCTCAGGGTGGAGTTACAGCATGGCAATGGCTCAGGGGGTTACATCGTGGCAGTTGACACAGGGACAGCTTGGGAAACTTAACTTGAGTAAGCTTTCACCATTGTTTTACCTTGGCTAGGAGTTCTTGGGAACTCAGGGAACTTCCTTATTCTATTCTGAAACCTGTTCCCAGACCTTTCAGTGGTGGTGGGAGGAGGGGTTGAGACGTGCGAGGACTCAGGCTGAGACAGTGAGGGGCCTTTTTGCTGGGTCAGTTATTACAATTACTGCATGCACTAAGTTTCTCTTCTTGTAAGTCAAGAATTCACTTAAGTGACACCTACTATAGCCCTGGGTTATAGTATGGAAGTTACATCTACGTCCAGATCTACAAAACAGAGATTATAATGCTGATCTCAACAACATGACAACCAGGATCCAGAGAAATAGCAACATGAAGGCATTTTTTAAAAAAGTAGAAAAATACAAAGCATTCTGTGAATACAGTGGGTGTTCTTGTTTTGATTACAGCTCTTTTTAAAGAGAATCTTTTGAAATTACTCCAATCTGAACTTGTATTACTAAATTGCACTGTGCTAACCATCCCAAATTCTTAGTTGCTTGCTCTATCAAGGTTTGTTTCCTGCTCAAGGAATATCTCCTTCAGGGTACAAGTAAGCTGTGGGTTTCCTGCAACCCTGCTCTAAGATGCAACTCTGGGACAAGTGTCTCTTCATTCCAGATAACAACCTGTATATTGGTCACACCCATACAAAACACTTAAAGTTTTTGCCCTCTCCACTTACGTTCCATTCACCAATGAAGTCACACGGCCAAACCTGGCAAAGGGACAGGGCAGTTAGCACCTAACAGTCGTGTAAGAGGTGAGATGTGAAACTGTCCTACACGGGGGCATGAAGGGATTAACACAATCTAGGGTTGAAATGCTGCTCTCAGAGATTCCTCTCCTGCTTTGCCGGGGCTCAGCTTAATGCTTTCCCAACATCCACACCCACTAACCACCTCCTCCTCCCACCAAATCTGCTCTGCCAAACACTTCCCAGTTCTGGACTTTCAACAATTCATCTGAGGGGCTCAACGCTTGGCTCTTGCCTTCCCCCAAACTATGAGCCTCTCTGATTTTCTAGATTTAATAAGAAAAACCAAGGCTTACGTAGATACACTTTGGCCCTGTTTTATTCACCTCAATGCCTGCATGAGCCGGACACAATCAGGAAGGGAAAGGAAAGACAAGTTCTATCTTCCATTCAAACATCAAAGCCACCTGAAGAATTTTGGAACATTGCCCAAGGGCTTTCTGAGTCTTTCTGTGTGGTCTTGCCCTGCTCTGGGGATCTTATCTATTTAAACTATCAGTGAGTCCTGTTCAGGTGGGTACTCAGCACAAGGGATACAAAGAATGACATGGATCATTGAAAACTCACAGTCTTCTGGGTGAAACAATGGAATAAAAGAGCATTTGCAATGCTCTGAAATAGGTGATTGAATGAAAACAAAGACCAAGTGCTGCAAAGGGAAAAAAGAAGGCCACCCCCCTCAGCAGGACCACTCTGGAGACTGTGGCCATGCGGAGACTCAGAACCCCCACCCCCAGCAGGCCACCCTGGAGATTGTCCACACTGAGACTCAGAGAGCACTAGGGAGCTTGGAGGTCTCCCCTCCTGTGTCCCCTCCAAGCGCCCTGCACTCCAGCCCTTCCTGCACACTCAGCTGAAGTGCTCACACCATGAGTCTCTACTTGTGTTTTTCCTCCATTGCTGCCTCTGTCTAACATGACATTCTCCATCCACTGTAATCTTAAGTATCTTTTGAAGCCAAACACAAATGCTTTGACCTTGACTTGGCCAATATTTATAGAGAAAACACCAAATTCAAGTTTCCTCAAATAGAAATCAATTTAAAAAAAAAAAAAAAAAAGAATGTTTCCTGACCGGATGGGGTTTGTACTGATGTTCTTGTAGGGATGAGGTAGTAACGAGCTTCTGGTATGGCATCCTTCCTAGAATGGCTCTGCTAAGGGGCCAGTTTAGATGGTTAGGTTGGGTGTGCCAATGCCAGGTCTCTGTAAAAGCAGCTGGAGGCCTGGGTGCCCTGCTGTGCTGCTGTAGTCAGGTGGGTACACGTGATGGGGGCAGGCACAGTAGTCTTACTAGGAATTAATGCAAACTCAATGGCTGAGTTGATTTAGCCTTTAAAATGATTTATTTTCAATACACTTCACTCACGTTGTTTTCTTGTATTTTCTTCTTCATAAAGAGGAGATTATAGTGGGTTGGATGATGTTCTCTAAAAATTCTTGTCCATCTAAGACCTCAGATTGCAACCTTATTTAGAAGCAGGGTATTTGTAGATAGAATTACAGTAGATCGTCCATAGCTAACCACCTCCCTACACTGATCACTTTCTTAAGTTGACCAAATTTTCATAGACCGGACACGCACCAACCACAGGTACATTGCACTATATAGGCCTAATTCTTTATGTTGGCCACCTCTGTATGCTGAACAGTTTGTTCCAGTCCCTTGGGTGGTCGATATGCAGAGGTTCTATTGTAGCTAAGATGAGGTCACACTAGTTAGAGTGGGCCCTAAATCCAGTGACTGCTGTCATTGTAAAAGAAAGGAGAGACAGGGTGGGAGACAGGACAGATGCAGAGAAGAAAGGGGTGTGGCTGCAGGCCAAGGATGCCTGGTGTCACTGGCTACCAATGAAAAGGCAAGGATGGATGACTCCATAAAGCCTTCAAGGAGAGAGCAGCCCTCTCAACACCTCAGTATCAGAATTCTGGCATTGAGAACTGTGGGAAAATAGCTTTATATTGGTTTTTGAAAAATTACCATTTCCTGGTGAATTTCTGAAGTTGCCATCTGCCGTTCTGTCATGTGCCCTGTTTCCACCGCCCTGTCTTCACTACTGCGCAGTCACCTTCAGGAGCCTACGGCGTTCCCCACTACCAAGAGGCCATCAACAAGCCCTCTGAATTCAGCCCAGTGCTTTGGAATGACGTCAGTTAAAACCTAAGCAATCAGATGGAGAAGTATGATGTAATAATCTGCCTCCTGTTTCCATAAGGAGTTATTTTCCAAGCTTACAAGTCATCCTAGGAAACACTGTGAGTTTATGATGCATGGTGCCAGATTCCCTGCATCCGTCTTGAATGTGAAAAGAAGGAGCTGGTTATTTCAGGACTTAGAATATGATTTTCCCCAGAAACACTTGCCAGTCACTCTACAGCCTGTAATTGCAAGCAATCGAAAGTTATAATTAAGTGTCTGAACTTCTAATTCCAAGAGAGAAAAGTACACAGAGTCCTTGATTTAGTGATGGAAGCCAGTGAAATGAACCTTTGCTGCGTTAAGAAGCTGACTGGCCTGGTAGCAAGCCCCGGACAGAAGTCGGCAGAGCAGACAATCCACCCTGTTTCCCCCTTCAGAGCTCCTTGATCATGAGCAAGGCAACTCATCTTCTGGAGGCACCACGTCTTATAAAAAAGGATTATTTCAAGGATTAGATTTGAGAAGTGCAGGTGAATTTTTTTTATAAAAACATAAGCATGCTAATACATGCTTCATTTTTACTCTAAATTAATAAAGCAACAGGTTATGAAATATTTTCAGAGACAATAGCCCACCCACTCTTCTCAGCAAACACAGGAGGACAGCCCCATTAATTCCATTTTATACAAGGAATAAATTTTATACTAAAGCTCTGGTAAATGACATCACTTGCCCAAAGTCCGATAGTAGTAAGTGGGAGAGAAGAAATCAGATCTCATCTCTTCTGCCTCACATAAGCTTTCAAGCCCCCATGCTGCTTCTCGTCCATCTGTCATCTGTGTTGTTGTTGTTGTTGTTAATAATCCCTAGGGAAGGGTGGGGGCTCACCAGTCCCTGGGGTCTGCTGGCCACTGACAAACATGCATCCCCCGGGTGAGACGGGGGTGATGAGGCTCATTCTCTGTGGTCATCATTCCCCTGGCAACCCACCCCAAGAAGTGAAGCCTCAGTGTATTGCTAATGATTGGAGCCTAAGAGTTCACTGGGAAATCACCCCCCTGACAAGAAACTGTATGAAATGAGCACTCGTCTTGGGTGGTGTGGCAGTGACAATCTTGGTGGTAGAGATTGTCCTGAAAGTGGGCTGTTGTCCTCAGCAGGCTGGAAAGGCCTTCAAGCCCCTGGACCAGTTTCTTAGACAGAATATCCTGGGAGCACAGAGACACGAATCATCCTACCCCCCTACCTGGTCGGGAGCTTTGCTTCAGATCACTCAGCTTTTTTGCTCTAATTCTCTGCTCATCAAGCAATCTTCAGATCTGTAATTTGGTCTCTTGAGTGAATTCTGGAACGGGGCCTTGCAAACGTCTGCTCATTTTATCCCTGATTAAAACCCTTCAACATGTCCCCACCAGCCTGCAGGACGGAACTCTCATCTGGCACTCAAAGCTGCTATGATAACATTCTCCTCTTTCCAGGCCTGTGTATCGCCACCTCTCCCACGTTCCCAGAATCTACGCTGCAGACACAGTGTGGACACGGGACAGTCCCTTCAGTCACCCCGCCTGCTCTTACCTCCAGGCCTTTGGTAAATGACGTCACTTTCCCAAAGTCCAACAGTAAGTGGGAGAGAAGAAATCAGATCTCATTTCTTCTGCCTCACAGAAGCTTTCAAGCCCCCACTCTTCCCTCTACCTGGAATTCCTTCCCCAACTGCTCCCATCTGGAACTCATATCGGCTCTCCAGAACCCTTCTCTGAGAATCTCCTTCCCTGAAAGGTTGGCCTGTGTCCCCCTCCCCTCCTTGTGCCCCCGTGGTGCCTAGACTTAGCTGCCACTGTTCTCACAAGGCTCTTTGTTTATTTGTCCCTCTCCCCCACCAGAATTCGAGCTACTTGAGGACAGGGAGGTCTTATTTATTATCGTGTCCCCAGCATAGCTCCACACATGGTGCACAGAAGATGCTCTGTACATGTTTGATAATGAGTGAAAGGGCAAAGTTTCAGGCCAGGAGCCACATTCCTCTCCCACTGTTATTTAACAACACATCTTGATGCCCCAGATCCTGGTCTCCAGAGCCATTTGGGATGCTGGCAAAGACAGACACACAAACGTGAGGCCTGCTCCCAAGCTCCATGGTCTAAGTGAAACTACTGCAGCAAGAGGACAGCAAAGCCACTGCAGCCACAGACGTCAGAAGTCTCTGAAACCACAGCAGTGAGATCGTGCTCAAGGTGAAAGTCACTCCAGGAAAAAAGTGGCACCAGGATGCCACCTGGCCAGAGGGGCAGGACGCAAGTGTCAGGCTCACGGTGGGTTCAGACAGACTGTGGTTTTGTGGCTCAATTCGCCCTTGTGGAGTTGACAGAGGTCTCTGCTCAGGATGGTCTGGTGCCTCCTCTGTGTGAGTCTGTCCCCTGCAGAGCTCCGGGTCCTCCCAAAACCCATTTCTCTCTGGAATAAAACTAAAAGCATCACAGTACTTTCCACATAACTCAATTTTCAGACTCCCAGAACATTTGGATTTATTTGCAAGATCTTCTACTGAAATAATTTTTAGTAATAGGCTCTGTAAGTTGCCTTTTTAAGATGAAGTACTGATATAACTTAAAAATCTGTGGCAGCCATGTTTTTGTTCAAGTGGACTAAAAAAAAATCTGAAACAAACAGTTCAAGAACTTTCTGCTTATTAAAAGACATCCTTTAACCCTGGGAAAGGTCAAAGCCATATTGGGATTAGAAAATGATAGTACTTGCTACTACTTATTAACAATGACGACCCTGCACGATGCTTACTTTGCCCAGGGCGCTCTGCAGGGCGTGCTACGGCAGTGTCTCAGTTAGTCTCCTCAGCAACCCAGCAGTGTGAGCACCACGGCCCCCCATGCTGGAGGGGAGAAACACGGTGTGAACTGTCTTCTCCAGGCCCCGTGGGTGGGAAGTGGGCCTGGAACACAGAGCAAGTCACATCTCGCTGACTGTCAGCCCCTCACAGCGTGGAGCTTCTGCCTCATGCTGGGAACGCTCCTCAGCAATGTCCCTGGGTGCACCTGGTCCCCATCCTGCAAGGGAGGGAACTGAGAGTTGGAAGAGTAAGTGGCTGAGGCCAAATCCAACCTGCATTGCTAAGGCAAAGCCCTTTGCATTCTCACAACACAGCACTACACGACGCTTCCTGTGGGCTCCCCACCCCACTCACATTTCCCAAGGCCCCGGCAACCTGGGCTCATGCACTGCCCAGCCAGTTACCCAGAACGCACACTCACGACACCAACAGCACCAACCCCCAGAGCAAGTGTGCTGCCCCAAACCAACATCGTTAGCAGCCCTCACACCACCCACTCCCCTGAGCAAAATGCCCCAAGTCCTTTCCTCATGAAAAGCCTGCTGTCTGGTAAATACATACTCACATATGTGCGTGCTTGTGTGTGTGTGTGCCCTGCAGTATGTACACCTGTGCCGATTCCGTTTATTTCTGTTTATTTTATATCATTGTATTTTAAATACATAAATATTTAATGTAATGTATATATTAAATATGCCATATGTTGAATGTATTAAATATTGGATACGTTTAATAGAACAATTATATGTGCATTCACTTATCTTTATTATTTTGTATTTTATTTTTATATGTTATATTATTTTTATAAACCACAGCCTGTAAACATGCATTGAGTCTACAGATAAGTCTAAAGCTCAGCTCTTGGAATCAACATTCATCTTCATGCTGAGATGAGGTGGTAGGTGATGCTGAGGCCAAAATCTGATGGCAGCAATGGGACATTGATGAAGCAGGAGTTCTGTCCAGCCTGAGCTGTCAATGGCACCCTAAGCCTCACATGTCTCTGAAAGCCAAACGGAGGCCCTTCCAGGGCTCACTGTCAGGAGTATGCTATGTCAAGAATCCATTTGCTAAAGAAATTATTAACAATAAGCAAAATTCTATGCCAATAAGGCAAGGGGACACTGGTTAAAAATATAGACTTGCAAGGGGATCATACATCCATAGGAAACAAAATTGTAAAGGAAGTTGACCAAAATATTGCAGGTTCAGCCAGCTGAAAATATCAGCCAGACTCCCTGTATTGAAGACTCTCATTTCACAAAGGGATAATTTGATGTCAGACCTTAGAACAGAAACAGAAACAGCATAGGGCCCACAGTCCTTTGAGGCTGGGGAAGCCAAATCATCGATGTCCGTAGAGGCCTACAAAACAGCTCGCCCCACACTGTGCCCGCACTACACCTGGCACCCCCACACGAGAGGGTGTACAAGGGTATCCAGAGGCTGGGGAACAGCCATCAAAAAGCCTACTTTCTGGAGGATTTGTCATTGACACTGTAGCTGAATTCGTATTTGAATGTAACTTGCTTTTTCTAAAGCAAGAGCATAATAGTGCTTGTGTGTGCAGGGATACATGGGAGAGAGAGAGGGAGGGAGGGAGAGAGAGAGAGCACTAGTGAATATGATCTGAATTACCACCTCTTCCTGAAAATACACTCCGTGGATGTTTTCCTTTTTTTGATGATAAATGTCACCATCTCCTCAATAGGCCAAAACCATTGGTTGTGGTGGATGGTTGGGAAATTCCTGCTGCTACTCAGAAGTTTGATGGTCGCCTTTCATCCATATCCCGTGCCACCCCTCATGTCCAATTAATGACAAATCTTTCTCAATTTGCTCTCCAAATTGTGACCTCTTAAGGCCACACTGCCAGGCTTTGCGTTGCTCCTCCCCTGGTCCCTGCGGTGACCTCCCAACTGACACTCGCCTTCCACAATGAGCCCCTTTCACTCTCTTCTCTGCTGCTCAAGGAATTTCTCTAAAAGGCAAATTCAAACACAGCACAACACTCCTGTATGACAAAAGCCCAGTTCTTCACAATAGCATGAAGGGCCCCTGGGGACCCACCCCATCCACTCCTGTGCCACCGCCAACCCAAGCACGGCCTCTACCCACAGTGACTGCCCAGGTGCCACTCGCCACCTGGACCCCCACACCCCCACGTTGCCAGTTACACGTCTTCTTCCAGCTGTGCCATCCCACATCTCTTTGCTTAATCAACTCCTTATTTCCCTCAAATACAGCAGCTCTGGGGCACGTTACCCAGATGCGTAGGCCGTCAGCAACTCAGTCAAAGTAAGTAGTCGGTGGAAGACCTGGGTCAGATCTTAGCATGGTGGTTAGAACTAGAAGAGTTGCTTTCTGGTGAGGCATAGGGGCCTGGAGTTGGAAGAAATGGTGCCTTCAGAGGAAGCCCGTCGCCTGGGGAGAGCGATAGTAGGGTCCCAGGCGGAAGGCTGGGGATACCCACGTTAAACAGCCGGCAACACCAGATGGCTGCTCCGAGTTGGTGAGAAGGTGAATGGAGAAGGGATTTTGAATTCAGAAATCAGAGTTCATGAGCAGCCTTTTATAAATGTGTTTCAACAGCTGGGGTAGCAATTTTTAAACTGTTGTCTCTCTTTCCTTAAAGATACCTTATTAATAGTTCTGTGTCTCTGAACTATTCATTTCCACTACTTCCTATGTGCTATTGAAACCTTACTACCAAACATATTCCCAAGGAAACATACACTTCTTATAAATCCATCCTAATTAGAGACCAATCGTCTCACCGGGTTCTGCAAGGTGTCCTTCTGGAGAGTTGACCCTGTGCCTTCGTAATCACTGAGGTGGAATACCGTTCCCTTTTCATCACAGACTGAGCTGTTTATTCCCCACCACCTAAACTGTCTTAGTTGTCAATTAAGCTCAGACGGTTCATTGAGCTGATTTTATTTTTTGGTGGTGCAGAGCTATTGCCTGTATTTGTTACAACCTTATAAACATAGAATGCTCCTGGAAGTTGCTAACCCCACCTTCCCCTGCCATGGTTTGGTTTCATAGTTCTATTCTAAAACTCCCAACTCTGCAGTCACTTTTGTGAGACAATTATCTCTTCCCATTTATTAGAGCACCATGTCCTCCACTCACTACTGCCATTTGAATGTGATAAACGGTGGTGTTTTTACACTTTTTCCGGCTAGGCAGAGTCACCACTGGGTTCCGCTGGTAGCCCCGGCCCCACCTCCAGCCAGCCTTTCAGGTGCAGGGGAAACAGAGGCAGAGGTCTTGTTTGTGTGGATTTGAATTGCCAAAAATGTGTGCCTTGGACTTGTGCTGTTGACATGGTGCGTGCCCTTTGGACATCTTCTGGACAGCTGTCCCTCCTCCTTCGATACAAAGCTCTCTTGTCCCTTTCATTTGCTTTGCTGGCACCTGTTTCCATCACTCTAGCTCTGCTCTGCGCTGTTCTTCCTGGTCACTGATGTACACAGTCCAGGAGCCTGCGTCTTAGAACCCAGGCATGTTACTCTCTGCTTCTGGGGTCTCTGCTCTCCCCCCCGTCTTCCAGGCCTGACTCCTCCTCGCATCTGGCTGCCCCGAGCTGCCCTGCCTTTGCACATTGCTCCCAGGCTCTTCCCACAAGTCTCTCTCACTCTGGTCATCTGAGAGGTCTCCGGTCACCCGCAGGACAGGGTGGCCATTCTTCCAGGCTTAGGCCTCCTCCCTGAAGATAAATCGTCCCTACTGGCTGACTTCAGGACCTTAAAAGCCAGTTTTCTTTTACAAATTTTAAATTGAACTCCCAGGGTTTTTTCAAGATGTTGCTAAACTTGCCTGTGGAAAAAGTCTCTTTAAAACCTGCTTTAAATTCAGAGTTTTCCCCATTTTGTTGTTTATGGCCTCAAACTATTTTTCAGCACAGGCATTTTTCTTAGATGAATAAAAATTTCAAACACTTTAATGGCAACACTAAATTTGGCTTCACTCGGTTCTCCCAACTGCCACAGGTACAACTCTTTTATTATTATTATTATTTTTTTTTGGCATTTTATAAGCAACTTGTTTATAGAAATCTGTGAAATTAAAGGGCTTCTTTTCCCCTTGGGCCATGAGGCCAAGGGTGATGTATACTTAACTACTTTGATTCAGGCTGAAAGACTGAGATTCAGGAGTCCCTGAGGTTCACTCACTGCCAGCGGGAACAGCAGCTGCGGATTCTACCCTGACTGGCCACATGGGTGCGAGGGGTGAGGGTTGGGGAAATGTCTTGTGGGTTTCTATTGTCCCATTACACTTGTGCTTCTAGAAAACAAACATTAGTCTCGTTTTCTTTTGGAATAATTAGCTTATCATTTTTTCTTTTTAAATTTATATGAAGTGAAAAGCCACAGTAATTAGAAGAGCAAATAAAATCTTCTTGATTTCTTATGAAAATAGGAATAGTGGAAGAGTTTTCTTAAGAGAGTATTGAAAACAAGCACCCATGTTCAGCAGCTTAAGGAGCCCCAAAGACTCCTAAGCCCTGTATGGCCCTTCCGTGTGCTTCAGTCCTCAGCGTCTGCATCCAAAGGAGATGCTGCACTTGGCTCTCCAGGGCACTCGGCTGCACGTGGCTTCCCCAAGAGCAGGTGACGGCACGCAGAGCTGCAGGGTCACAAGGAGCCAAGGCTACGACAACTGAAACTTGTCACACTTCCTTTACTCAAAATCATTAAGTTGTACCTTGGATCAGGAAGGAAAACAAAACATTTTGATAGACTTTTCTGAGATCCCACTTCAAGATTCTTCAGAATTTCTGTCTGGATGTCCTTCTTTCCCACTGTCTCCACCCACATCTTTCTCCATCCCATACTCCGATCAAGTCCTGTTTACTCTCGCTAAAGCTGTGAGTTCCTCAACTCTGGAGCTAACCTCTGGTATAAAAAGCCCTTGTGGAGAGACTGATAATATTGCCAGTGTAGTCGAGACACCTGAGTCCGCGTTCTGTAGCTCCCAGAACAATGGTCCCAGGACGTGTGGGTGGAGCTGCAGCCACTGAATGAGGAAACTCAACCCTAGAATCACCGTTACAGAACTAGTATAACTTGGGGCACTGATGTTTTCATGAACCCTGTGAAAAAAAGTGGGTGCCTACTTCTTTAAGCCATTAACTTTAGAGCTACAAAAGCAAAAATCATGTTTTCCTCTTTTTCTCCAGTCTTATTTTGCCAGTTCAACATAATGGTTGAAATAAACCTGTCCGCTAAATCTTGATGTGAGGTAAGAATGAATGTGTGTGAATTTCACAGCTGTCAGAGTTTAATGCTGCTCAGAAAATGCAGTCTGATTTTCCGGTGATTACAGAGAGTTTGAAAGATCACTCCTCTTGCTTCCCTTTAGAATTGCTACCTCCAGCAATCTGCTCTTCTTCCACTTCAGCCTATTGTAAAGTCAGCTATGCAAAGGCACATAAATAAGTGAGACTTCCTATGGTCTCTTATCAAAGACAGTCATGCACTAACCCACCCAAACGTTAAAGGAATGCAGTCTCTACTTAGAGGACAAAACACATCTGTTCACAGCACTGAGAATAAGCCAGATTGCTTAAGACAGGTTAGACTGCAGTCCTCCAGGATTCATTAACTGCCATGAACCAGGAAGGTCATGTCACAATTGGACCAGAATCTTGTTTGAAGTACAGTTGGGAGCTAGCAAAATCAGAGCGAGCGATGCCGTTGTGTTTGGTGGTGCATGTTGGTGAGTGCTATTTAACTGATTCTTCATAGGCAATAGTCACCCTTAGCAACACTCTAAGTAAATTCTTCTCAATGTTTACTTTATGCCTAAATGTTTGTGTCACTTGCTACCAGAAGCTAAGCACCTTTTATATGGGGGGGGAAGGGGGTGTCAGTCTTGATGCCACTTGATGTTGAAATCAACTTCTGAGTGCAAGTTTCATTTTCTACCAGGAAAGAATGGGCCATAAACATTTTTCACCACAGGCATCATGCCTTCCACGCTATCTATGACTCTCCCCTGGATGCAATGCAGGGGGAAGTTGATAAATGTCACTGGCCCATGTGTTGGTTGGCAGATGACAACAGTAGTGAGGCCATGAAAATAGGGAGCAGGAGAAGGCCGTGGGGGCAGGCAGGGTGAGAAGGGAGGACATTTCAGAAGTTCCCATTCCCTGACTCCCTGTAAATATTGTCTCATTAATTATATGCCACTAAGAGTTGGAGAATGAACTGTCCAAAAATGACCCTGATTTGCTAATTGCATAATTGGCTTCTAGTTGAGTCCATCTAACCAACACCCAGGCACACACCAGGGATCCATCTAACCAACACCCAGGCACACACCAGGGATCCATCTAACCAACACCCAGGCACACACCAGGGATCCATCTAACCAACACCCAGGCAC